>BQKZ01001424.1:61039-78099 GCA_036244855.1 Temnopleurus reevesii
CATTAAGAAACTGCCCTTTGGAAAAAGATGAAGAAATGAATAAATAGATTCGAAACAAAATAACACTAGAATGTGTTGAATCACTATTTGATATGACATCGTACAAGTATATAGATTTTGTATTCTATATTATATAGAATACCCAATTTGTAAATACGATGTTACTTTCCCATCAAAAACATATAAAAATCATCAAATTGGAATCAATACTGGTGGTGTTTTATACACTTTCCGGGTATACTGGCATTAGATTACAATCAGTTTTTAGCAGTATACAATGCTCGAGTCTCTCGCTTCAAACTATTACTAGGTTATTCCACATCAATAATACAGTGAGGTGCCTGCAATTTTCCCGACTTCTCATCAATCAATTGTATCCTTTTACGCTAATTTCAAGTACATCTACGACGAATGATAATCGAAATTTTAATTCACATAGCTCCTACCATAGACAATCGAAATAATTATAGTTTACTGTGCATCTTCAAAAAATGTATTGTACACACTCAATGTTGTGTAAAAAGGGAACATGGATGTACCCAATTTTGTGTAGAAATAACAAATTTGACCCAAAGTTGTGCAGATTTTTACCCAATATGGAGCAAAATATTCCTCAGCTGACATGCATGTTCCCTTTTACCCAATATTGAGTAAACTCTTACATCCTTCTTTAGAGTGTAATTAAGTTTATATAAATGTTTTTTAAAGATAATATATAAACGGAAATAAAACGGAGATTTTTCTTTTCCTCGATGTTCTGTAATATCATGATCCTGTAACGTAATATATGCAATTTAATATACCTATGGTAAATAAATATCAATCATAAGTGTATTGCGAAACATGTACCATAGCAAAAGGATTTGTTGGAAATCAATATCGTGTGTGTTACAGGCCCCTGTTTAGGTGAAATTGTTTTTAATTATTCAAATTATTCCGATTACTAAACTGAGTAGTCGGAATGATTAAAAAATTGCATCTTTTTCCGACTAATAGTCGGAAATTAATCGTATTTCCTTAATGTTGCAGTCCGCTGTTTAGATGGAATTGTTTTATTTTGTCTAAACACAAACGCTTTATATAATCAGATAGAGGTGATGTAAAAACTACGGAACATGTCACGTAGATGGGTTAATGATTATTACCTCGCTCTAAGGGTTTTGTTATGGATGATTCATAAGGGAGGGTGAGTGGGTAGGATGAATCTTCAAACCCGGAAGTCACCAAGAGTCAATTATGACGTAATCCATCCCACTACGTACTCTCATTAAACCGCGCGCACTACACCTGCCTCGTATAGGCCCCATCTCCCCTTCTGATGCGGGGAATCTCACCTCATTCAACACGAAAAGCATCATTTTGAAAATACTGAAGTGAATTTAAGAAAGAGGTGTAAATAGACTTACCCAACCGCCCGGCGTTGGGTCGATTTCACGATATACATGCGGTAAAGCTGGTAAAAATCCAAAAGAAATGCTATGCAGCGTTTAATCCTCGTGTAAAGTCAGATGGTGGATGCGAGCATGTTAGATGATGGTGATACTGGTAGTGTATAGAGCGAGTCACGAGCCACCGGTAATATTCCGGCTTTATTAACAGTCGGTGAGCGTAAGGTGTGTGTGTGGATATTGACTGCGAGTGTATGCGGTGTGTGTATTTCTGTGTGTGTCTGCTATCAGGGGGAGATAGTGCGAAACCATCAGGCGCAATGCATTTAGTACACGTTATTAGCGGAGAGATGTGGCGTATATATTCGTATTAGCTTTGACGGGTGATTGGATAGTCTTTCCAATACACGCTCTATTGTTTTATGATGGTATATCTCAAGGCGGAATTATGAAAACAATTACTTGAAACATAATCAATAGAATCAATTTTTGTGAATTGAAAACGCCAATATGCCAACTTAATTAGAATGGTATGCAGGAATAAAAGGTATTGCCGCACATGCCACTGAAGATATTGGAAGAAGTTGCGTCTGGTAAAATCGGAATAGAGAAACATTTGAAAGATGAAGCTTGATAAAATGGATGTTTCTAAGTTATAATGAAGTAAAATGTATATGATTGACAACAAAATTTAAATGTTGAAGTTTTTTTTTTGTTTTTTTTTTTTTTTTTTTTTTTTTTTTTTTAGAAGAAATTAGGGGAACAACGCCAATTACAGAGTAAGATAATGGCGAGTGTTTATAAAATTGCACTAAACCATTGTAACTTGAGGAGATCTAAAACATTGTTACACATCAATATTTTTTCATTTAAAAATGATGAAATCAAGCTGTCTGACCCATATCATTACATTCAGATTGATCAAAACACACACCATACATTGCAAAAAAGAAGGAAATTATGCAGACACTATCGAGACATCTATGTAAATTGAATAAAGCGTATACCAATGTCGCTTTATTACTGCAAAGTGTGTCTATGTTGGTCATATTTTTAATTTTTACCACCGTTTAGCACTAAACTTTGATCTTGAAGCCTAATATTTGTCTACGTTTTTGTTTTTGCTTTTTAGAGTAAAGGCCACATGGTCTTATTCTCTCTCTATCTCTCCTTTTCCCGCCCCCTCTCTCCCTCTCTCTCTCTCTCTCTCTCTCTCTCTCCATCCCTCCCTCTCTCTCCATCCCTCTCCATGAACACTAGGCTTTGTTTTGCGTTTTTTCCTGTCTCATTCAACTGGACCGTGGAATTTATAAGTGCCGTGTCATGTAATTGTACTAACCAATAGGTCCTCAATGCCTCATCTAGCCACATGAATTAACGAGGCATTTATTAATTAAATCAATATATGAATTTTTAATTTTCAATTATATTACACAGAATCAAATTGATTGACAAGAGTTTAATCAATTGAGTTGTAATGGACATCTCCTTCCCCCTTTTTTTCTGGGGGGGGGGGGTTCTCCCTTCCTTCTTTCCCATTTTTTTCTATTCTGTATTTTCCATTCTATTATATCTCTTCCCTTCCTTCTCTCTTTGAAGATGTTTCTACGCAATATATTCCTTTAGAATATTGGCTGCTTGTTTCGTTGCCTTCTTAATATTTTTAGCATTCATATATTGCAAAATTTCATCGAATTCGTTGTCATCGAACGAAGCAAACTTAATTCGTCGAACTGGCCGCTTCCATGTTTGTTTACAATCTGATGTCCACAAAGCACGTCGCGAGCTCAATGCACAAAAACTGCGCTCACGAGATCGCGGTCCGCGTATTTCGCATGTGAATTTATTGCCCGCTGTTTTTACACGCAAAATCCCATAGACATTTGACAGCGGGCAATAAAGTAATTTATTGACCGCTCTGTCTTTTACGGGGCAATAAAGTGGAAAAATCACATGGCTCAGATGTCTGATACGGTTAATAATAGCGTATATACTCATCTAGCAAATACGTTTTTTTTTAATTTATCAATTCCTAAATGCACTTCATCGATAGGCTATTCTTTATTAAGTACAATATATTTGATAATGATTACCAACTGATGAAACAGAATTTTGTTGTCAATATTTCCGAATGCCATCGAAAAGATGTGTTGGTTTAATTTTCCCGTTTTCACCGATGCAAATCGTTTAAAAGACAGAATAGAAATCAGAAAACGCCGGATTGCCAATATCAGTGATATTCACAAAATACCATGTTTCTTTTTCCATGGAGTTTTCAAACGTGTGCATACAAGATTGAATAAAATACGTTATTAACATAATACAAAATGGATGCCAATTTATGACAGACCCACAACTTAATAAAACATGCAAAATAGATAATTGCGATTATGCTGAAGGAAAAATCAACAAATATCTTAAAGCAAATGTACAAATGTTGACATATATTACCCGCACAACTGGTTGATAAGTTACAAGAGTTGGCTATAGAAATTATAACTTAAAGGTAGAATACTACTTTTGCGAGCTAAAATCTGACATTCCAAGAATTTAGTGTTATGAAGAAGGGTAAAAATGACCATAACTTATCGCCAATCAAGAAAGCTTGAAAATGGCTATAATTGATGTATTTCAAGTTATTTTAACAATACCTGACTTTTGCAGCCGGCCAATAATCTCACCGTGCGTTCAAAATTCAAAACGGCCGTTAACCGCTCGTTGACCAATAGCGCAAAGGTCTCTCTCATTGCGTATTCCGCATGGTGTGGTAGTGTATTGAAGTGCATACAGTTCGTGCTCTTACAAGGTTGTGTATGTTTGACGGTCATGCGCTACGAGTGTCGCGATACCGTTGGTGTGATGATGAATTATGATTAAATAGATTTTTATTTGAATGAAATATTCTGGTCTACACTCGACTAAAATACTTCATAGAGGTTATTACTTAGGCATATCCGAGGTACACAAAAAGTTGTAAGCATAACCGTTATGCTTGCAAATATAGTTTTCTACCTTTAAGTTCGGCAGTTCGGTGTGCATTACAAACCGGGCTAGGACTGACTCGCAACTTTGCGTTCGAGTCAACGTCAGCCTAGCGTTTTGAACGTTTGAACGTTCCCTGGGCGCACAAATACGCAGATCAGACGGTAGCCTGACGTAGGCTAGCGCTCTATCTATACCACTGTATACTGATCAGCGTATATGTGATATCAGGAAGCGTATTTAATTTAAAAACTTTGGCCGACCCAGGCTAAAAACGCAAAGGTGTGAGTTGGTCTTAAGTTCATTATCAATGACAATCTGTTTTCAAGTTCAAGTTTATAACTTTACTGTATTTGATTTCGTAATTTTATTAAAAACGCGTTTGAAATTATTCATAGATTTCTTGAGGTTGCAGACATAAGGTATTGTGGTTTAAAGAAAGGGAAGGTTATTACTTTTCTTTTTCTTTTTTCTTGAGGTTATTTTTAATTAGATTGCTGCAGAATATTTCAAAGCCGAGTAGCTTATTTGTATGATCGAGCTACATTAACTAATTTGTGATGGATATTAAAAAATCAATTCTTAAACTTCTGTCAGTATGAGGAAGAATAACGTTGATCAAAAATATTTCTGTAATTCAATAATGATAATTGTACTCATTTAAAACAATGAACGCGTCTTGAATACACTGTAAAGTATTTCTCTTTGTTTACAAATGTATTTACTGCCAGACCATGAATGCTAATTTAATGGTTGATAATGTACGTAAATAAGCTGTGAGATATATTAGGCTTCAAAATCAACGTTTAGTGCTCGAAAAGGATAATACTAGGCACAATGGGCAGTTATAAAGTGCCATAATTAATATGTTGATAGTACCTTCCGTGTTTTTTCTCATTCTTTGTTGTTTTCGCATCAATCTAAATGTAATACCATAGGTAAGACAGTTTGATTTGATAATTTTTATAATAACAAATTATGCGTGACGTTAATGTCTTTAAAGAAATCGTTTTAGCGTGTGGTTCTGACAATTCCGTGTTTTGCGTGTTTACATGCTGTATATTCAAATAAAGGTCACTGGATTAATGACCTCATGAATCAATGAATAATTGATTACTAATGGTGGGGAATTTTGCTCCCAGTATCTGACCCCGGACCCCAGTAGCATCCCCATCCCGTCCATGCATGTTCTACTGGTCCCCATGGAAGAGCAGCAGCACTATATAAGAGCCACTGATTATGGGCTATCCAACCGTCTTCTCTTCTACTCTTTGCATTTCTTTTGTTATTTTTGTTTAGCACTGTGTCGTCAATTGTTTATTTTATAATGTTATATTTTCACTTTTGCTCGTTGTATCTTTGTATTGGATCTTTTTATGACGGAAAATACAATCAATCAATCTAGGAGTGCTGAGGTTATTTCATCTATTTTCTTGCCCACCCGAACAACCTGCCTCCGGTAATGCATTATACTCTAGGAGACTTCCACTTCTCTTATAATTACCACAAGCATAATGATTGAAGGAAGTTTAAAGACCGATTCACACGTTTGCGTTTTCGTCCGTCAAGCGTTTTTGAAAATTAAAAACGCTACCCGAGCGCACAGTATACGCTGTTCAGACAGTGGACTGACGTTCGTTTTACGCTAAGGAGCGTAAACCGATCGTCAGTCCTCCGTATTACTTGCGTCCGAAGAGCGTTTTTATTTTTAAAAACGCTGGGCCGACGCAACGAAGACTAAAAACGCGGTGTGAGTCGGCCTTTAAACTGCGTTCATTGCGTGCACTTAGAACCTGATTTAAAGTTAATGAATTCTGAAGATAGCTCGGCCATCGTAAGTAATTCTAATTTAACCGTTTTTCCGAGAGTGCGCTTCGGGATGAAGAGGCGATCCCACTGGAGTCGATTTAAAGGAACTGATTAAAAGTCCCTGCCATATATTCGATTCAATACAGGCAATGGCATTGTCGAGAATGAAAAATAAAAATTTGCTGATTTATAAAGCAGTCACATAAGCAGACTGTTCCCTCCTTGCTCCCAAACCGTATTAACATGATTAACAGGGTTGTAATTATTACTGTCTCATTCCGTTTGAAATCTGATATTTGCTGGTTATTTCTCTCAATCTCAATCGTACAATTCATTGGATAAACAAAACATAGATTTATAGTTTATACTTCGATAATCCTGTTTGGCAGCAGGTCAGAACCAGCCTGTGGGTGTGACCGCCCCCCCCCCTCCCCCATCAACCTGTATAATCAAATATGCCATGCACTGAGTAGTTCTAATTGAAATTATGGATTGTGAGGTGACTGGCATAGCACTATTATCTGAGGGGCGTAGCCCCGAAGAAAATAGTCACCATGCAGGTCACCGAAGAATCCATAATTTCATATAGTACTTCAAAAATTGTGGATAGTATATTTTATCTATATCCTACACAAGTAAACCGAAATAGTAATCAAATTTATATCATACTTATAATCTGTCGATGAAATGTATTCC
The DNA here is from genome assembly GCA_036244855.1 of Temnopleurus reevesii. NCBI lineage: Eukaryota > Metazoa > Echinodermata > Echinoidea > Temnopleuroida > Temnopleuridae > Temnopleurus > Temnopleurus reevesii. Next base: position 67,915 of record BQKZ01001424.1, read on the forward strand.
TTCAAATCATCATCATCTATGAGATTAAATCTCGGTTCATCGTTGTTGATTTCTCCACTGGATGCCACCATTGTTGTTTATATTTCGAAGACCTTTAATCTCGATATCGCGGTATCGATAGCTGAAGATCCAGTTATCGTAAAAGATGACGTCAGAATATTGACATATCGAGAACTATTCCGAGGATGACGTCACGCCATATCCAATTTATTTCATGATGAAAATATTTTTAATCACATGACTGCTCCTCTACCAATCACAATGAATACAATCTTATAACTAGGATATAATGTTCATTATTTCAAACAGTCTTTAGCCAAAAACAATGCTCGTTTTTCGGGTTGGTGGTTTTGCATATTTCCCGTGAAGGCTTTTTTTCCTCTTTTGTTTATGCCTCCGATGGGGCAAAATGTACTTTAGAAGGCTCTAAATTTTTACGATGACGTACCATCACCAACCCGATTTTTATAACGTATAGGTCATCTTAAAGCAGTGTCGAAGATACCTGAGATTCTTTCACAAATTCTCCCCCTGATGAAATTGGATTGGACACGCAGGATAAGACTGATATATTACGAATGACAAGGAAGGTGAATGCTATAGCCGGTCACTTACACGAGAGGGCAAATGACAGGAAAAGTTAGTGCAATAACCGGACAATATCGCGTGATGCGAGCTAAAGGTAACTACAGATATGCCAACTATTACGAAAACTTCACCTCATTTTGGTCTATGTTCATTTTAAGACATTTCTAACGCGTATCCAATGATTTTAATACTAGCAATTCAGACGTATGTTATAATTCATAGTTATGAGCAATTCGGAACTGATGATTAATATTTACTAAGTCTTGTCATTCATCTTTTATTCAGGTTTTTTTTTTCTTTAAATTTTGACGTTTCACACACTTAAAAAAGGGGGCAACAATCTGAGACCTTTTGGGGTGCAATATCGTACCATTTTTCATAAAGATGCAATAGTTTAGAGGAAAACATTTTAATTCTTGGCAGAAAATTTGCTGACTGACATGACATGACCGACGAACCGATTAATAAGACACCAAACATAGACTCTGGACCGTCAAACGTGACACTCCATTTTGAAAATGGAGTGTCACGTTTGACGGTCCAGAGTCTATGTTTGGTGTCTTCAGTCGTTGCTACCGGCAGTTGTAATTTCATGTTGTCGCTCGCTCAGATATTATATGCCGTTAGCTCAGTCGGTAAATTGTCTGCTGTAGAATAGAGCGATTATTTATTGACATGGGTTCGAATCCCACTGCTAGAAGCTATTTCAGAATATTTTTTATAACATCTTTCGTACTTAGGCAAAGTATGCACCAATTTGAACTCAATGTCATATTGCCTTCAAACACGCGGCTGTTCCAAGTGTTGTGAGGTGCAATATTGCACCCATTTTTCTAAGTGTGCAGGACGAGTGGTAGAGCCTAGCTGGGTGGTTGCCAAAATGTTGACGAGTCGATCAAACAGGCCGAAGAGCCGCGTGGCGTCAGGTTATGTCAACTGTGTACTTAAAACAATTGCAGAGTACATTATATATACGGGTAAGTTTGCATTGGTCGCGTGACCCATGCAGTATTTACTGTAAAGAAATTCGCATAATATCAGTGAGCAGCTTGCTTATAGGGCTAAACGTTTCAAAAGTTTGCAAGCCTCTTTTCACGGATTCCTAAGAAATTCACATAATGACAGGGACAAGGGCTATTGTCTTCCATCAATAATCTGAACACGATATAAACTATTTCCGAAAAGTTAACTAGAACGCAGACAATAGGTCCGTACACCGTGTATTCAACTGTGCGGACACAACAATGACAAGCCGGTACCGAATTAAATAGCATTAAAAAGGGGCATTGAAATTGCGTTCGACTTAACTTTTCGAAAATACTTTATATCGTGTTTATGATACTTTAACGAACAAAAAATCCAATCTGATCCGTATGTCAATTATTTTCAGTTGCTTATACGTTATCTCCTACAAAAATACTTGTTCATACATATAGGGAGCATGCATTTTTGTTGGTAAATGCGAAGCGATAATAGGCAACATTATATCAAATACTACACATAATTTTTATCGAACAAAAGTGCACTCTTCAAACGATACAATTTAAAATAACAAGACGAGAAGTCAGCTGGGAGCCAAATTGTGAACTAATTATAATTTAACTAATTTTCAGCCTAGTAAGAAATTGAAGAAACTCGGTCAATCATAACTAATAAAATTTGACTAGAATTGAAGTTGGCTCTAATTGACTACTGTCTAATCATTTTAACTAGATTGTTTTAAGAGTGAGCACACTACCATTTAATCCAATATTGGATAAATCTTTTTTTTTCTAGAATGCAATAACCGTTCTCTCTTGATAGATCATAGGTCTCGTTGTTACTCATGCCTTTCTATAAAATGGTGCTCGATTTATTCACCCATTCTAATAGCGTGTATTAAAAGGAGACTCTATCTAAAAATAATTCTTCAACATGAGCAGAAAAATTAGATGAATAGAACAAAAAAAGTTTGAGAAAAATTGGATGACTAATAAGAAAGTTATGACTGTTTATACATTTAGACAAATTGGCAACTGATGACGTCACACGGGCGCAACTGACCATCTATTACATTCATATCAATGTCATAAAATGTTACAATTTCCCCCAAAAATATAATTTCCTCAAAACTTTAACCATAGGATATCGTTTTATGATAGATATGTAGATCCACATGTTGCATATTTAGATTCATGCAAACTTTGCAACTTTCTGTAAAAATGGTGAATTGTCCACCATATTAAAAACTCTTGTTAGTTGTGCACCCATGATGTCATCAAATTGGCAACATCTCTGTAAATTTCCACTGATTCGGCCATCTTATAATTCCTTTATTACTTGTTCGATTTTCTTCAAATTTGCATTTTTTTACTCACCATTTTTTTATGCTTCTGTTAAAAAAAAATCTTCTTTGTATTTATATTATTTTTTTTTTGGGGGGGGGGGGGGGGGGGGGGTAGACTCTTCTTTTAATGTTTCTGTCTTGCTTTTTTTTGTAATAGATCGCCATTTTAGAAGTTAGAAAATATTCTTGCTATGATATAAGTTATATGATTCCACACTCCCAACCATGAATTAGCCCCCATCCAAAAGCTTCATGCCTTTCGTGTTAATCAACTTCAAAGCACTTTTAATTATAATTAATATAGTTTTGTTTTCGATTTCATATGTCCCTGAATGTATTTTGTTCTATTTCGCTTAAGCATATTTTTTAATATATTGTACCACATTTTGAATACAGATTTTAAATACTTTGTTCGGATGTCGTAATTTTTATTTTTTCTCTGTCTTGATAAAATAAATGAAATCAAATGAATCTCCGACAACACTATCTGAAGTGACTTCCTATGGATTTTTTTGGGGGAAATGCATGTACACTATATCATAAACAGCATCCAGGCAACAATAAGAGGATGGCGGGTGAATTTTGATTGGCTGGAATGCTTACGTACTGGAAACGCAATCATCTAATTTGCTGGCACTTACCCAATCGGTAGCAACCAATAACAGATAACAGATACCATAAGGCATTGCCCTTTGCCGTGTTTGCAATGGATACAGATTGAGCTATAGTTCAGTGGCCGATTGCAACAAATGGTCTTAGCTGTCCTCTTCTTGCTAAGACGTCTTAACTTCTTGTGCTACCCTTTTAACACAGACACAAGCGTAGACACCTCTATGTTATGAGGACATCACAAGAAGTTAAGACGGCTTAGCAAGAAGAGGATAGCTAAGACCATTTTTTGCAATTGGCCCGTGATTCTAAACGGCTATATACGGTAATTTATCAATGCCAAAGTACAAGCGCAAGCACGACCGATAGATGGCGTGATCCTTTGATACATTTCCTCGCCCGTGAGAGTGTGGGGTCGCGCCCTCTTTCGGTCTGGCAGCAATAGAGGGAAAATGGTCGGGAGGATATAGCGCTCCCCAAAATTTAGAATATCTGAAATTATTTTTACTAATATTACTATAGGGGCCTTATTTTCGGAGCATCTGTTGCAGGAGTAATACCATTTTGTATCTGTATCAGACAATAAATTAGGCAACAGCTTGATTTCAGGCGCACGCCATGACGTGGCTCTTAACACAGTAAATAGCCGGGTAACATTGGACCTTTTTTGGCCGTGTGAGACAATATATCATTTCAATAAAATAAGACTAAAAACCACCAGCTAAACAGTGGTTTAACACTAGAAAATGGTTTTTAGTGCTGCTCGAGCAGAATTAGCCCATAAGTTGGACATATTTCAACCAAATTTGTGTGGACAGTTAGTTTTCTGCCCAGTGTGGGTTAAACTCTTTTCTAATTGGTAGCAAATAATTTAGATTTAATGTAATTTGTAATTCCGTGAGTGATGCATTTACAAAATAAGCAACTCATACCAATGATAAGTTTTGTGTATTCGATGCAAGTAGGCCTAACGTTATGGCTTAGAAACAAATCCAGATGAATGGAAGGAATAAATGAAAAATGAAAATATTTGAGCGCTGGTGGCAGCATTTCAAGTAGTAAATATGAATGATCAAGCCTCTATCATGACTGCTCTGAAATACCCTTGTTTGCAATTTCGTAGGTGTACGAAGGATTGTGGTGCAGAGAAAAACAAATAACTGCAAATGACACAAGAAATACCCTTCAAATCCTAATTTATTATTTATAATTACGATTACAGCTCTGGTTGGAATCTTGGATTACATAGACACAACAATAAGCAATAAAGTGCGATTGATATATGCATGGCTGGGAGTGGCGAGCTGGGTGCGGTGAACAGCTCGCGAATCTGAAACCGCGTGGCCGCGAATGGAAAGTCTCCGTCACGCCCTTACGAAGATAGGAACTCGCGGACAGCTGCAGCAAACAATAGAAATGTCTCAAAATATGTCCAGCACGCGTAAGGTGATGAAAGTTCAATAAAATGTTAATGAACTCTGTAGNGAAGAGTGGTGCGTACCTCCAAAATTCTTTCTGAGACACAGTCATGAGACGCTGAACTCAATTTTCATGGATATGTTGAAAATGCATGAGAGACTATTTTGGGGGGAGAGGAGCATTCTTCTTTTCTTTTTCGTCCATCTGAATATAATTAGGTTTGCCAGTTTGATTTGAGACTTTGAAATGATGATATTATTTCATATTCCAGACTTTTACTAGTCGCATAATTTCAATTTTCATTTTTATCAGATTCTACTCCGAAACAAAATCTCATTGGACAACACAAGACACGCAACAATTTAAATCTGCCACTGCAAACTGCTCCCTAGAACAGGGCTTGACAGATTTGACAGATTTTTTAAAACAAGTTTATTCGTCTGGCTAAGAATACTAGTTAGGAATACGGGTGAAACTGTGTCCTGATCTGAACAGCGCGCACCAGCGTTCATAAGAGGCTTCCACGTTGGTGGCAGCATTCGATCAAGTTAGAATGAATGATTAAGTGGGGTTGACGTCCACATTGTGCTCATTATTCAAACAATAATTCTGACGAAATCAGAAACTCTTCCCATCTGATATTAGTGCATCTAGATCAAAGTTGAAGAAATCATAATGGTGCCATTCCATGTATTTTCAGTGAATACAATCATTGACAATAACTTACTAAAACGAGATGAAATTGCGTATGGTCTTATAAAAGCGCCTAAAATCTTTGCGTTTTTTTAACCCGCGTCGGCCAAGCTTTTTTTTTTTTTTTTTTTATTAAAAACGCTTCTCGAGTATACGCTGATCAGCGTATGGACTGGCATTGGGCTTGTGATCAAGGAGCGTACGTCAAGCGTCTGTCCAACGTTCAACCAGCGTATTTGTGCGTCCAGTGAGCGTTTCTGATGTTCAAAAACGATAGGCCGTCGAAGCGGGCTATAAAAACGCAAAAGTTTGAATCGGCCTTTATTAAACTATGATCTTAAAACTATATATATATTGCTTTGTTATTTGGAAAATATTCAATATATTTCCGAGAGAAAGAATTAATAGCCCCTGTTAAGTATAGTTCTTTATTAACCTACCACACTTCTTTATATGAATAAGCGAATCGCCTTATATCAGATCTGGTCAGCAGGATGGAAAATGATCATGTTTTTATGGATTACGAGATATTTTCAAAATGAACATACCAAGATAAAATTCAGATCTGATGTAGTATACCATTACTCGCATATAATCAACCATTGAATACTATTCTTGACCCTGACGCCCCCATATTACGCAAACGTGTATTTATAAGAGGACTTAAATGGAGAGGAGATGTAGGGCTAACGTGGATCGATTTTCTTGACAAGCAAATTTATAATTAAGAAAAACGTCTTCACTTGTTTTTCGCCCAATTCTGAACTCTGCTGAATTATTATCTTTTTTTCTTTTTGTGAGTGTATTTTGCTTTAGAGTCGCCCCACCCCCACATACACTCACATCCCCGATAAGAGCATCTTAAAGATCTAGGTGAGCAATATTCTTTCGGCTCGTTACTTGAATTGCAAGTCATGTAAATGCTGGTTCACACCTTTGTATTTATACTTACGTTTACACTCATCCGTCATAACACTCAGTGAAAGCCGAAAAAATGAGCAAGGACGCTCGACCAACGTTGAAGGCGTTCGTCTAGCGCGCGATGTACGCACTGCATAGCGTCAGCTGAGTGTCATTCATCCATATTTACGCGCCCACTGAGCGGCATTAACGCAATACCATGAACATTTCAGGGCAATAAATGCAAAAAGGTGTGACTCAGCCTTTAAAATCAGATTTGTGAAATAGACTGCATCAACAGTTGACGGGTGTTTCCATTCGAATAAACTTTTTTTTCTGTCACATTCGTTCTTTGTATAAAACCTCGTTTACACAATCGTATTTGTAGGCGACTTGCACTGAAACAAAAATTAATTTGGTGTTTTTATTCGAACAAAGACTCGGTATCTGTAACTTCCATCTCAAGACAAGTTTAGAACAGCATTCGTAATGGATCAAACTTATTCAAATAGTTTTATTTTCGTAATTTTCGGTAATGATATATTACATATTGCGTGAATGACATCAGTCAAACTCATCTGTTTTTATCTTAAAGAAATATGTTCAGTAATTTATGTTTATCAGGAACCGTTTTCTTAAAGCCTCCTGGCTTTTATGATTCCCCACTTTTTTTATTTAGTTGTTGAATCTATCGCTGGTGCGTTTTAAAGCTTTTGTTGGAAAATCAGACAGCAAAATCGCTTCGCCGACTTTCTAGTCGGTGCTAAATCAATACCCTGGGTTTTTTTTAGTGTATGCCCATTATATTAAACAATTTGAAAATACTCCTTGTGTGCAGAAAGACGGAGGGAAACCGCTTGACTAACGCTGAACTCGAGCTAATTGTGTCCAAGGTATGCGCAGGTTCGTGTCAGTCAATAGTCTTCCCCTGCGGACTTATGCAGCCAGTAGACGTATTTGAAACTACACATACAGTACGCTGGGAGTAGATTTTCGATATGGGCCTACACACGATTGTGTGACACGACTTTATACTTGAACAAATATCCTCTCGAGCTTACGATAAAAGATCGATTTCTGCATAGGTTATGATTATCGATCTGTCTAAATTTGGCACGAAAGTGTGAGATAGCGAGCGGAAGTAATTTACTTGAACGACCCTCTTATGCGAGGTCACGACTCTGTAACGATCTTAAGTGTTACTATACAGGAATTCTATATTCTCGGAAATATGGGTCGGCCTAGAATACTTTCTGTGAATGTTTATATAATGATAATAATAATACACAACATTTATATATCGCTTAATACGAACTGTTTATAAGCGCTCTGTGTATTGTCACCCGGCTATAGCATGACTACCATTCGGCGCTCACTGCATTCAATGCATTTCTTCCTACCACTATCCATTCACCTCACCTGGGTTGAGTGCAGCACAATGTGGATGAATTTCTTGCTGAAGGAAATTAGCGCCATGGGTGGGATTCGAACCTGCGACCCTAAGGTTGAAATGCCAGAGTCAGAACCATTAAACCACGACGCCTTATAAATCACTAGCACACTGGTCATTTTCTTATTGACCCCCACAATAAGGGCTATTACGTCACGCAAATTATTTTATTCATTAAGCACTTTATAGAATAATCTTGCTATTAACCCACCAAGTCATGATAATTCGTAACGAAATATCAAAAGAAAAGATATGATATAACCATAGTAACAATAATAATTGGAAGAGAGTGAGTACAAGTATTTTATCATTAGAATATTAACACAAAATGGTATTCTTTGTTGTAATTATTTTTTTTATAATATCATTAATATCATTGTACATAATAATGACAATTCTGATAATACATGATGCATATTGAACGCCATTATCCATTTTGTAGGAATACTTTAAAAAGGAGCTTAAAAACGAGAAGTTCGAAAATAGACTTATAAAGTGTAAAGAAGCATGAACAATTGTACCAAATTGCGATATTAAACAAATGTATGACTGCATGTCTTTGGAAGGCAATAGTAAACAGGTAGGTTATTTTCTACAATAATTTTAACTATAATTATAAATATTCTAGTTTTCATATTTGCTTGTTTGCCAACGTGCACGATATAAGACTTAACATATAAGACCCATATGCATCATCTTTACATCAATAATTGGTAATAGGTGATTATTGATTCATTTATGTTTATCGGTCCGATTGGTTCTTATATGAAATACAGAAGGTATATTTGAAGCTGATATATTTCCATCCACACATACCTAAACCTGATTATTTTTCTAATTTTGAACGGCCGGCAGCTGCATATTAATGATATTAGGTATGATGTAAGCAGCGACAAGCAGTACCTAGTGAAAAGCAATAATCAAAGCCCAAGTATAGTTTTGGTAAAAGCGAATACTTTTATCACCAGATTTTGTCTTCAAATCTACGTGAAATGAAGTATAGTATCATAAACATATTGCACAAAAGATTGTGCGAAACATGAACGAGTTTTGGAAAAGCTATAACCTAAAATGTGAAATTTTTTATAGCGTGGTGCTTCACCACGATAATTCAATATTTTTTTTTCTTGATAAAGGACAACTTCCCATGTTCAGAATTGGATTAAAATTTAAGAATTTAATCGTTGTGTGTATCTCTATATCATTCTATTGTCAAATCCGGGAAAAAACTTTGTATATGCTCGATAACGAGCAAAATAATGCTATAACCAAGAGAGGGCGCTAAATATGATTTAACGGTCAAATTCAAATTTTCAAATGAATCAGTTCGTAAAAAAAAAGATGCTATGCTCTCAAAATATGTATAAGAATTACATGTCATGTTAAAAATCCCCCCAAATTCACATTTCTTCATCTTTACCAAAACTGTACTCGAGCTTTAACAAGACCTTGTTAGTCGAAAAAGATAATTAGAATTTTGGCAAAAGATATTTGCGTTGCCAGATGTAGGTGAATATCAAAGGTTGTCTTTTAATTCACCGCCACCTTTTGTATTGACATTAAGTGGAAAGGATGAACTAATAATAGTATATTAACAGATTAAACAAACTTTCTCTAAATATGATATTGAAATAGTTTTTCGGCTGGTAATACTTGACTGATATCAAAAGTGAAATGATATGTATAACCGGTAATGGTCTGTGTTTATATATACATTATTTTAGGTTTAAGAAATAGACATGATGTGATTTTGATTATAAATTAATATTTTTGTTTATTATCCATTCTTTTTCTTCACTCTTTAATCATTCATATTCTATTATGTCCTTCTATGTTATTTTGTTGCATTTAATGTGGGTTTTTTTTCAAAGGAAATAAATCGATTTTTGCTTTTAACTTGAACATTTGTGACCTATATAATACTCATTAAGAAATAAATGGAATAAATGTAAAAAGAAATGATGAATTGACATAATGTCATCATAATCCTGTAGTATAATTCATTGATACCATGTACATGCTTTATGCATTAGTATGCTAATAAGAACAGATGACAATATTCACAATTCATTTTCCAACAAATGTCTTGTTACGTCACAACATCTCCAGCATGGTAAAGCAAGATACTTTCATAAAACCGGGCACCGTGGATGATTTTTAAAAAGTGTGTGTTCGGGGGGGGGGGGGGGGGGGGGGGGGG
>BQKZ01001424.1:86964-110825 GCA_036244855.1 Temnopleurus reevesii
AAAAAAATGTTAATTTATTTCATTGCAGTACGGAAGTGTGAATGTGAGTATCAAGGATCTGGTCACGGAGAAATGGGGAAATGAAACCTGGGAGAAAATAAGGTATAGTAGAAGTATTATTTCTTTTGGTTTAACTTTAAAGTTATCTTAATTTTCCACCGTCTAAGGCTGTCAAAATAGTTTCATTGTGACATCAATGTGTCCCATGAAGGTATTATTATAATTACTATTATTATTATTGGTATTGTTATTATTGTTGTTATTATTGTCATCAATATTATCATTATTAGTATTATCATTACAATCATGGTGTTTTCGAGTTCTGTCAATCGTGACGAAGAGCACGTCGACCGAAAGTATAGTACGTCATAGTTTTGCGCGACTGCTTATTGTTACGTCACAGGTGAGAAGACGCGTAGAATTTTGACGTACTCCGTCCGCTCGACTGTGACTGGACTATGACGAATGAAACCGAAACCCCAATATTATTATTATTATTACTACTACTAATAGTGCCATTATCATTATCATTGGCATCGCTGTCATTGCTATAATTATTCCCTGGAAGTTTTCATATCCACTTAGGAATATGCATGGAGGTAATTGTTGAGATGGTTAAAATATAGATGGAGCAACAGCAGAACAAGAATGAGAGCAAAAATGACAAAAATAACAACTCTTTTAGTTATTCATTTTCACTTAAAGCCATGGATTCATACAAAATACATCACATATTATGGGTAATATCATATATGATTCATCGAGGATATGCGCAAAATATTGTTTTTCCATCCTTGCCAGACTAGTTGATAAAAAAATAGTTTATTTGAATAAACAAGCATTAATTATATTCACAATTTTCATTGAATTAGTCCGGTGTTCAATGTCAACTCTTGTTAGCACTTGCTACTGAACAATGTACCTACATCAAATGGAGTCCATCGCTGGAATTTTGTCGCTCTTCCCTCGCATGAAGAAAGATCAAACTTTGAAAAATTGAGCAAGATCGAACAATCCATTCAAAAGTTTCTGGGTAATATCATATATGATTGTTGGGAATATTGTTTTGTATTGTTTTCACCCTTGCCAGAATAACTGATGCATATTTTGTTTGGTAAAATTATTTACATTCCATTACCACATGGTTTTTACTGAAGACGATATAAACTATTTCCCTAAAATAAAGTAGGTCATGGGACAATAGATCCATATGCCGTGTATTGAACTGTGCGGACACAGCAATCACCAGCCGGTTTCGATTTGAATGAAAGTACAAAGGAGCGTTGAAATGGCGTTCGACTTAATTTTACGGATTAATTAAGACAGAACATAACACATGGGAAAATGCTATAAACGATCGTGACATTTAAGTTAATAGTTTATTACTGTGTTATTACAATACAATACAATACAAAAAGTTCTTATATAGCGCCTTTTCAAAATATATGGTACAAAGCGCTTATTATTACGGACATTTCTGGAAAATGGTTAAAAAAATTGTATTTCTTTTATATTAATGGATTCTGTGCTAGTTTTATCGTGCAGCTGTTATGTGAGCATTTTATTTTAGGTTGTCGCAAGTATAGATAGTTTTTGTTTTATAGTTAGGACTGAAATTGTATATCGACTGGTCTAACAATGGCATGATCATAGACCAGGGCGACGTTTCCCCAAGATATTAGATCGTCCGTATTTTCAGGAAGTGACGGGAGCCAGAGGGTATTGTTACATGGGATAGTTACAAATCCATTGAAACGTGTCCATTTATAGAAATAAAACGTTGTTCAATAAGAAGCCCGTTGAATTGGCACTATGTTGGTATTTCTTTGTCCTCATAAAATTATACCCTTTGGCTCCCGTCACTTCGTGAAAAACACGGACAAAATACTGTAAGAATTACTTTAAGATCGACTGGTATAATATATATTACTACTCATTACGCACAAGAACGGATACAAGTCGATCTCAAAGTCTTTCTCAAAGTCCTTATCCTTATCTGAAAACAATGCTCAGGAAAATATACTAGTGATTGTTAGCTCTGACTTTTGATTTCGGCAAATTTCCAGGATCTTAGCTGGTGTGGACGATCGCTTCGTCAAATTCGACATGTATCCCGATTCCATCACTTACGACATCGTAGGGGCGGCATCGCAAGTCCTGGGTAAGTTACGTTCGGCCTTAACACTTAGGTGGTTTCGTTCGCATTTTCGCACAACTGCACTCCTCTATACAGGAAGTGCTCTATTGTGTGTTATCTTAGGGAGTACACACAATAGCCAGAACGTGGTTTCTATCATTTGCAGTGCCTAAGCTGGTGGCAAATTCGACATGTATCCCGACGCCATTGCTTATCAGATCGTAGGGGCGACATCGCAGGTCCTGGATAAGATAAGTTCGGCCTTAATAACACTTAAGTGGTTTTGTTCGCATTTTTTCCAAAGCTACACACGGGAAGCGCTCTATTGTGTGTAAACCTAGGGAGTACGCACAATAGGTAAAGCGTGCTATATATTGTTTGCAGAGCCTAAGCTGGTGGCTGGGGCAATGTATAATCCAAACCCAAACTTAATTTAACACGCAATGGGCAATATGATTACACACTACACTAAAAACGATAAAATCTACCCGTGTTGAATCTTACAAAACAGCTTCTACTTTGCCTAGTATTTGACTTATTTATTTATGCCTTCAGTTGTTTGTTTATTTATCTATCAATCTATTCATTTATTTATTGATGTATTTTTCATTTATAGTTTTATTTCAAAAGGGTATCTCCATCAGTAGTCTCGATAATGGTTTCTGTGGAGGCCCTTCGACAAAACTTAGAGTTGACTGTATTTATTGTGTTATCTTTTATGACGGACATTTAACATCTGCAGAGCGCGCATACTAAATAACTGTACTTTTCACTCAAATACAAAAAGACACACACACACACACACGCACATACACATGTGCCGGTGCGCATGCAGAATTGTGTATGTCACCCACATACACACAGATATAGACAGCACACACAAACAAACACATACAAACACAGTTTACTCACACATCATCGCAGCAGTTCATATAAAAATCAAATATAGATTTTCTCCCTCATTCTTACATACACACACACACACACACACACACACACACACACACTCACAGAGTATTCATTCTTCCTCATATACTTCTTCTTCTCATTCTTCTTCTTCTCATTCTTCTTGTTCCTCTTCTTCTTTTCCTTTTATTTCCAAGCCTGCCTCGATCTCTCTCTCTCTCGCTCGCTCGATTTTGTTCGGATAATGTCTCACGGTCACTCGAGAGTTTACTTAGGCTACCGAAAGTGAAGCCACACTCCCACCTTTGCGTTTTAGCCTGCGTCGGCCCAGCGTTTTAACGCTCCTCGAGCGCACATTATACGCTGATCAGACGGTAGACTGGCGTTCGGCTTGCGCGATCAAGGAGCGTACGCCGAACGTCAGTTCACCTTATGACCTGCGTCATAGTGGGTTTTAAAACGTTGGGCCGATGCTGGCTAGAAACGTTAAGGTGTGAGTGGGCCTTTACCCTGACAATGCCGGGAAACTCCTGGCAGAAGCGTCTTAAGGAATGGAAACCTGGAATTTTTGTATTATCATTGAATGAGGAAAAACTATTTGAACAAACTGTGAAAATTTAAGCCAATCCGCATAATACATTAAAAAGGTTTTTTTTCCAAATTCCCAAAGATATGACGATGGCCTGCCGCTGATGGCGATCCGTGCAATCTTCAACAATCATATAATCTATGACGTCATTTTGGGCAACTGCTCGTTAACTCTGCATACAAAATTTCACAATTTTTTTCTTTTTCAGAAAGTCAAGAGAATGCTGCATGGCATGCCTTTATCAATAATTGTGCGCGCACTCTATGAGGAATCATGTTGAACGCTGATTCTAAAGTTTACACCAAGCAAAGTCTTACTAAATATTTTATGTACAACTTAAAGCGAATGGGGAGCTGTTCGAGTACGTAATGTATTCTGAAAAATTTGCCGAAAGCATGGATCTCCATCAGCGGAGGGGATCGTTTTATCATTGAGAATTTGAATATTGATAACTTTTTAATGGATTGTCCGATTATGCTCAATTATTCACTGAACACGAAATGAAATATGTCCGTAAATTAAAGGGAGCCTCCACAGGCCACGAAAATAAATCCGTACGGTTTGTATTGAACTGTGCGGACACAACAATCACAAACCGGTTCCTATTTGAATAGCGTATTCGATAACAAAGGAAAATTGAATTGGCTTTCGACTTGATTTAACGGAAATAGATAATTTCGTGTTACTGACAGTTTTATCATTTGATTTTTCTTCATTCCATGAAAACGCGCCGATTTTTAGGCGTGGGTTCCCCATTACAAGACGGAATATCAAATTTGACACCGTTATTGCTCTGATTTTTTTAATTACATTAAAAATTTGTAATTTTCAAGGGGGTAGATAGCTTAGGGGTGGGGATAAATACTAAGCTACAGTGTTCATGATATTAATTTGGTATATTAACCCATTGGCAACTGGAAACAGATAGTCACTGCACAATGTCAACGGAAATTACAGAATTCAGTTGTCAACGGGTTAATTTAGCATGTTTCTTCTTTGTAAATTTTGTTATATTCAACTGGACCCCAAGGGAGAACAGCGTCATATGTTTTTTATGTTGCTGATTGGGCTATCCAGCCAATCATATCGTATTATGTATAAACTGCATTGATTTTATATTCTTCGCTGTTATTTTGTGTAAATGTGTTTTAATCGTTTTATGATTGGATAATATAAAATGAAATAAAATACAATACGTTGTCGTTCACTTGGTAAGTTAATGAGGGGCATGTAACATAAAAGAGATCGCAATCAATTGCAACACTTCAGTACATGGTTTCCAATAGACTTGCGATTGATACCAATCGTACGATCGTATGGTTTCCAATAAATTTACGATTAATATCAATCGTACGATCGATAGGAAAGCTTTATGTTACGGGACCCAGAATGATGATTGTTCAAAAGGAGCAAACAAACAATACAATTATCATTGAGTTGAAATGAATTAAACGTTTATTTCCTTTTTCACAGACATAATTAATGCAACATAAGATGACAAAGTAATAAAATCAAGGGAAGGGAGTATCCTGAAAGCAAAGCTTGAGTTGAAATCACCTTAACAACAAACAAATTGAAACATTATGATATATTCAAATAAGAATAAAGAAAATAAATTAGTATATGTTATCATTTGAAGAGGACAAAAAAAAAAAGGAAAGAATAAAGAAGATAGTGACAGAAAAAAATGTTTGGAAGATATTTGATGAGAAAGCAGAAGAGTAAGATGAGACGACTAATGACATACAGCCATCTTTGAATTTAGATCAGATATGGAGGTATTTATTTTCTACCGCGCGGCAAAAATAATAGAGGAAACAAAACACGAAAGCAAAGTTAAAGACAATAATGAAGCTATAACGACATAATAAGTGTTAGGCTCTGATTCAGACATCTTCCAGTCAGCTCTGTTACCATGGAAACGGAGAGATTTAGATATCATATATTCCTCCCTCCGCCTTTGGCAAGTCTTTGAAGTCCTTAAAGCCTGCTGGTCGTACGCCTAAGCATTAAAAAAGAATGAAGGTAGATTATTTTATCATTATTTATCTATTCAAACATATTTATTCAGAATGATAAGATCAGTTAAAATTGTTTTACACCATGGCCTTGATATTAAGAAAATGCACATTAAAAGCAAAAACAATACAAAACACTGGGTATTAAAAATGAATTACATCAAGAGAGTTTAAAAATGGTATTCTTGAATATGCTTTATGTTTCAAACGTAAAAGAAAGGATTTAAGGTAAGTGTGAAATCAAATTACTGAAACAGTTCGCATAAACATCGAGGAAATGTACATTAAAGATATTGAATAACATTTTTTCCGTTAAAACGAATTCTCAACTGCCAGATTGTAAATGATACCTAAATGGCTGATGGTGTACATAAACCAAGCCGTGGACATTTTGGCTTCGAAATCAACGTTTGGTTCTTCAAAAAAGTTAAAATCCGATATATTTGTTGCTTTATTTCGAAATAAAAAAAGACCAATACGACTTCTTTTCTATATACAAACAATGATTGAATTCAGTATTAACTTTAAATGGATGAATACACTGTATATCATGATATATAGTACGAACAAAAGTTTCGTGTAATTATGTCAACCTTTTAGGTCATTACCCAAACTAGATGCAACATTGCATTCTTTTTGAAAGGGTGCATTTTATTGAGTCACACGTATTCTGGATTATTTTTAGTTTGAAAATTCGAATTTGCCGTTATTCTTCCGGAACGCTAGATGAATGGCCCGCATAAATTTTGCACTCCGGACAATGTGCTGTTGGAGAGAGCGACGCATGTCGTCATTTTTTTTTGCGATAATAAAGCCATTCCTTGGTTGATTTTATTCAAGCAAACTCTAAACACGCTTTAATTCGCTATTAAAATAGGCATTATGGTAATATTTTTACTGCTGGTAACAAAAGAGTTAAATATCTGAAGCGCCATCTCTCTCACAACTGATCCATACAATTAAAGTTTTAAAAAAAATACATTTGCACACGTTACGGTTATGCTTACAACCTGTTTTGTACCTTGGATATGCCAAAATTGTATTTTGGTTGATTGTAGTCCAAAATATTTGATTCAAATAAAAATCTATTCTATCATGATTCATCTTCACATCAACGGTATCGCGATACTCTTAGCGCATAACCACACACACAAAACCTTGTAAGAACACGTACAGTATGCATTTCTATACACTGTCACACCATGCGGAACACGCGCTGAGAAAAACTTTTGCGCTATTGGTCAACGAGCGTTCAACGGCCGTTTTTAATTTTGAACGCACGTTGAGATATTTGGCTGGCTGCGAAAGACAAGTATTGTTAAAAATAACTTGAAATACATCTATTATATCCATCTTCGAGCTTACTTGATTGGTGATAAATTATGGTCATTTATGGCCTTTATCATAACACTAAATATCAGATTTGAGCTCGCAAAAGTAGTATTTTATATTTAAAAGAGTCTTACCAGGACCAGCGCAGAACTCCTGCTCGTTAGTACCCTTCCTACACCAGCAAATATCCTTCTGACAAACTAAGAGAATAAAAGAAAATGTATTTGCATGACCCGTAAAAACTGAATTTGGTAGATTAAGTTATGTCCATTCAAGTTCTGCCATATGAAATTATGTTAATAATAATATATAACATTTAAACACGCCATCTCTCTAGTCACCTATTCAGAGGCGCGAGACAAATTATCTAACATTATTACCCGGCCATAGTATAGCTGCCAAGTAGGCGCTTCTGCATTTAGAAGAATAAATTCCTGCCGGTACCCATTCACCTCACCTGGGTTGAGTGCAGCACACTATGGGTAAATTTCTTGCTGAAGGAAATTAACGCCCTGGGAGAGATTCGAACCACCGACCCTCTAGTTAAGAGGCGAGAGTCCGAACCACTACACCACGACACTCCCTGTATGTTAAAAATTCACAGACGATCTTACAATTTATTAAGCATTTTTAGTTAATTCCCAAAATGCTGGTCATTAGTTTACTCTAATTATGTAGCTTTATATTTTTATGTATGCATATTTACTTTTGCACTTTTCTTGTGTTTTTCTGTTGTAGGGCCCCTTGTGAAAAACAGTGCTGCGATTCACTGACTGGGCAACCCTACTAAAATAAAACAAAAATGAATAAATGAATGAATAAATAAATAAAACCTTCGGAAAAATAAAATTTTATTTTACCTACTGGGTCTACTCATTATCAGTGGGATGAAAAAAAATTGCTCAAAATTCCAAAGATTGCTATTAAGCATGCTAAGTAAGCCGCTTTAGCTGTGTTCCAATTACTTTCTACGCTATGGAGTTAGCGTTCCATGTGCGGTCAAATTGTTCAAATTATGCGTGAATGACATAGAGATCGACCTATTTAATTTACTTCAGCAAGAAATTCATCCACACTGTGCTCCACTCAAACCAGGTGAGGTGAATGGGTATCTGGTAGGAATATTTATTCCTTGAAACGCCAATTGCGCTGCGTTGGTGGCTGCCGGGCTCAAGCGAGGGTTATAATGCTGCATTAATTGTAGAGCGCTTAGAGACTTTATCAGAGGTAATTAGCGCTATATAAGAACTGCATATTATTATTTGCGCAGATTTCCTTATTCTCAATATGCCATTTGATATTGACATGTTTCGCTAGTTGGATAATCTACGAGGCATAGAAAAATGTAATTACGCAAAAAATTGTGGTTAGATGCCCGCGACCGACCAACCCTCTGAAAATGGCCGAACCTGACACTTTTTTTTATCGTTTGATATCGCCTATCGACACGAAATAAGTATTTACATATGAAGTGCTGCGTCACGAAAAAAAGAATTGATCTTCCTTTTTTTTAGCTTGCGTGTATTTTCCTTCACAAGTTTTATATGATTTATGTTATGTGATTTGTATTATGTCAGTTTATGATGCATTCTTTATGTAATTTCGATTATTGAAAATAAATACTTCTAAATACAAAAAAAATATATAATCTATTTCCGTAAAATTAAGCCGACTGCCAATTTAATGGTCTTTTGTAATCCTACTCAAATCGGAACCGACTTGTGATTGTTGTATCCCCACAGTTCACTACACGGCATACGGATCTATTGTCCCATGAGCCACTTTATTTTACGCAAATAGTTTATACCTAGCGGAATTTTTGGACTTGCATATTTTAAAAATCGTAACATTCTCGCCGTTCATTAGACGTCATTATGGAGTTTTCGATTTCAGTCAACTGTGACGATGGGCATGTCGACAAGGGCGATGTTTCACCAAGATAATAAAGACTTTAAGAACGACTGTACGCACGACTGGTACCAGTTCTTGTGCCGAATCATCGAGAATCTTACGCCTATTACTCTGGTTAACGTACACCAGTCCGCCCAGAAGAAGTTGCGCAAAACTATGACGTACTTCTTCCGGTGAAATGTGCCCTTCGTCAGAGTTGACTGAAATCGAAAGTGACCTACGTTCAAGATCCATGTCCAAGGGTTCTGGATCGTCGGGGAATTGGATCACGTCATCCGTCTTCTCGGCCGGCTGAGGTCGGGGATCCGACCCATCTGGGGTTTGCTCGTCCGTGGAGTGGGTTCTCTTGCCAGGTATAATATCATGCCACCCGTCCAAGAATTCCTTTGCCTCCGTTACCATGGCGACGACGAGGAGGGCCATCAAAGCGATCAGGACTTTGGACGCCATTTTGATCCTGATAGCAGAAAAAAAAACATAACACAATATATCTATCAATTTATCATTTATTATTTATTCATTTTTTTTTATTAACAACCAATTAAAAGAAGAACAACATGAACAAAGGCCGGGTAGAGGGTAGTCTGATTCAGTAATGAAACTGCTCTACCACGGAGCCCTCTACTCATACAAATACATGTACATGTACAAACATTATAAATTAACATAAATAGAACATAAAAACACGCCAAAAAATCGATTTAAACAACATCAAAGTTGGATAAGGAAACAACAAATGGGGGTGTTGCTACAAAGTTATTACTATTATTTTTATCAATAATATTAAAGTTGCCATCAATTGTAAGTGGTAGTTGATCGGCCACTTCCAATTAGAACAGAACCTCTCGTGATTCCAACATCTTGTTGTGAGGGCATCCTGCTAAAATATTGATCAATAAATGAATAAACAAACCATCGTTACATATTCGTCTTGTCAAAAGCGTAGACAATGCGCGAATGAAAAAACACTTTCCAGTTTGCAACGGAAATGGTGTTTTATGAAGCTTGTCGCCAGTGACACAGATACCATAGCAACAGTCAACAATGGTGCTTTTCATCCAATGGCGGAGTACAGCTCGTCTGCATATGCCGATTCAACCAAGAAAAGAAAGACAAGACAATGAAAATCAAGGATTTCGTTGGATTAGTCAGCGCTGATTAGTTGTCGCTGGCGACAAAATTCGTGAAACTGCATCGTGATTTGCAGTTGATTTGCTACCAACTGCAACTTCTAAAGCCCCGGTCACATAGGACCCCGGAAGCAACACGATTCACCCGACTCGTTGTTCTGAGGCAGTGAACTGTGAATTAACAAAGAGTCTGGGTGAATCGTGTTGCTTCCGGGGTCCTATGTGACCGGGGCTTTAGCAACACCCCTTATGGTTATGGTTAATCTTATCGCATCTACAAATCTTTGTGACCTATCGAGCATCGAAATATCGAATATAGTTTAACGGTTAATTTTGACAGAACATGCGGTCACAAAAGTGAACTTTCAAACTGGTTTTAAAATCAATCTGTGAGCTAGATTTTCGTGACCAGGAGCTATTTCAGCCGGTGATTTGAATGCTAGAGATTAATGGACCAGTCTGAAGTAGTTTATCTTTCAGGTGACATTGAAACGCTCGCAATAGTTATACATGTAATTAAATGGAGAGCGTAGCGGGGTCGCCGGAAGAACGTGACCAGCCGTCTATCCGTCGCCTAGCAACAGACCCACTTTGCGTGAAGTGGACTTGAAATCCACTTCGTGCGCCTCTAGATATACTGCAAAAACGTTGGTGTTAAATTTAACACCAACCGGAATCTATATAGTACAGCACCAGAAAAAGTGTTAAAATAACACCAGGTCGGAATCAAATCAATGTATTTAAACACCGAATGGTGTTGTTCAGGGCCTTAAACAACACCAGTTGGTATTGAAATATATCAAATGGATTCCATATTCGTGTTATTTGAACACTTTTCTGGTGTTGTCATATATAGATTCCGGTTGGTGATAAATTTAACACCGGCGTTTTTGTAGTGTATGAACGAGACACAACCTGCAGCTGAGCCGGCTTTGTGAACTAGTTTAGTGGAAGCCGCGTTTGAAAGCTAGACTTGAGCGGGGTCTAAAGGCCGATGCATACCTTTGCGTTTTTAGCCTGCGTCGTCCCAGCGTATCTGGAAATTAAAAACACTCCCTTGACGCACGAAGAAGCAGGTCATATAGTGGACTAACGCTCGGTGTACGCTCCTTGAGCGCAAACCGAACGTCAGTCCACCTTCTGATCAGCGTATAATATTGATGATAGTGATAGCCTCTTGTATAGCGCCGGTCTCCGCCACAGCTGGACGCTCATGGCGCCCGATTACTCAAAGATAATGTCTCACAAATGTCAATGTCCTAATTAGTGCTATGGTTTATCTTTCAGTCCAAGAACTCCCAGTGGTGGTACAATTTGGTTATTCTTCTAACGACAAGGTAGTGCGGAACAGATAGGTCTTTAGGTAGCACTCAAAGGTTGATTGCGTGCAGTAAGCGTTTTTAATTTCAAAATACGCTGGGACGACGCAGGCTAAAAACGCAAAGGTGTGAGTCGGCCTTTACTGAAATCGGGAACAGAAGCCCACATGCATACAAAATCTTAGTCAAGCTTTGAAGCATATACTCACTGTAGGTGTTGGACAGATATAATGATCTACGATGCGTTCTGGATAGCTGGATGCTGGCTTTCTGGATGCTGGTCTTCTGGGCGCTGGCTTCTTGATGCTATTACTTTAGCCTTGATGCTGCCTTTCAGAAGACTGGTACCAAATGAATCCTTCCTCCACTCTTTTAAAGAATTTTCAGACTGAAAAATTCCTTGTCATCATAATCAGCATCATAAAGATCATAATGCGTCATTAATCTGAGGATGAGAATAAAACAAAAAATGAAAAATTGTAACAGGATATTCAATTTATCCAAGTTTATATATTTCCATATATCACTGAAGAACAGAAAGCATATGCAGTAGAGCAGTAGATAAAAGCAAACTATTTCATATGATACGATAAATAATACAATCCAAATTGTCATTGAAAGGATTTTTAAATTGACGTGTATAGTATACAGAATTTAAAAGGCATAATGACAATGTGAATAGGTTATTTTCGTCAAATTGTCTGGAACAATTGCTATTGAAATTGCACCTGTCGCGCCTGACGATTATGATATAAAATTGACAAGTTTATACACAAAATTGGGTAATATCTTTATACATTGTTTAGATAGTTTGTGCCTATGTAAAACAATATCTGTGTAGGCGTATCATTTGGCCCAAATAATACTGTTTAGTTGCCTTCACCAGAACGACACTCTGAAAATTGCCTTACCTGATTTTTTTTTTTAAATCTTGACTTAAATTTAAAAGTGAAAGTAAAATCATATGTAAAATGCAACCTTTTGCCTAATCTATCTGTTAAGTCTTTTAGTTGTATTCTTATCAAGAATTGTCTGAATTGTGTTAACGAAATAAATAAAATAAATGAACAAACACATCTTTTTAAAATCAACTTGTCGTCGATATCTAAAAAAAACACTTAAGGGCAACGAAATAACTTTTTTAAGTATAATTTCAGTTCTTGGTTCAATAACATATGGGCTGATAAAAAAAAAGCTTTAACCCTTCGTGTGTTAATGATTCAAGTTTCCAAACTCCCATTTAATGGCACAGTCGAAATAATTGTTCTGTAATATTTTTACAAGAGAGATAAACACTTAAGTTTTTAATTTAAGAGATATCTGAGAACAATTTTTAGCGAAAAGGCGATGGCTAACATTGCAAAGAATTGACCAATACAGGATCACTTTAAGTGTATTGGTCCTGTACATTTCAAGATACAAGCGATTTGATAGTGATAATGCACCACGAGGTTCGGTTCGGAAAGCTTTGGAGAGTTTCGGCAAATAAAGAGAACTCGCTCATCTGCCCGCAAAGTCATGTGCTTTTTTAAGCGCTCATCTATTGTTAATAAGTTTGGAGAATAATATTTATTTTATTCTGTCATACTTCCAGATATTTTTGCTTCAAATATATAAAAGGGTCGCAAAGATTTAAACCTGTTTTGTGACGATTTGTATTGTTAAAGCTATAGCCTAAAGTATTCAAAATGTACATTTCAGCACAACGTTTGGTGTTTATTTCCATTTTTGTCGATGAAATTAATTCAGTATTAAAGGGGTTAACAATTCAAAAGTATACTAATTATATTTGTTTGCTAACTTTTCATCGGCAACCAGATACAAACTAATTTCCCATTCTATTTGAAAAGGTTTCTATGATATATAATATTAGTCATTTTAAAATGATAACTTGTCATTTGACATGTTTGAAGCGACGTACTTCAGTAACCTGTATAAGTCAATGCACTTTGCTAAAACAAAGAAACGAATTTTCATCGCTTCTTTGTATTGATTCTGAAATAATTGGTATATTATGTGGCAACGCCTTTGTGATGCAGCAAAGTGGTATCGTAACTTTTGTCTAAATAAAGGGATATTTATGTATGCGTATCATATGATATTGGTTAAATACAAACGATGACGAAAATTCCTATTGTGGAACTTCAATTGTTTGAAAATATGAAAACTCTGTTTGCGTTTTTTTCATAAAGTTGAACAGGTGTTTGATGGGAGCTTTTTTTCCGGCTCTATATTGAAACGATTCATATGTAATACAATATCACCCTTCACTAGGCAAAAAAAAATAAAAATAGAGGCCCTCAACCGACCGACCATGAATAGACATGTGGAATACAACCTAAAACGTCAATTTCACATGATCTTTGGCTGTTCACTCCTTTTCAAATCTTCTTTTCCGAACGAATAAGGGAATTGTGTTCAAAAGTTTAATAAAAATGATGATGATGATAATAACTTATTGTTCTGACCGACCCTATTTTTCAAAAATAACATTTGGGGGCATCAAAATAATTATTTGTGCTACGGAGATATAGAAAATCACACTCCTTTATGCAAAATACCTAAATGTGTTTACTTTTTGCTAATTGTTTGTAATGAAATTATATTGTTCAATTGTATTGCTATTGAATTTGGAGATGTATTAGGTATTTGTCGTGATATCAAATGACTTTTGTATTATCGTAGCTTGGATAAACACTAAAAGTGTGTTTCCGAGATGCTGTGAATAAAATGTACATGCATAATTGGCTTGGAATCGAACCCAGGCTAATAACCCGTTCAAAGTTATAAATCTACAAACCGTCCATAATGTTTTCTAATACGTTATAACTTTGAAACTAGACGACGTAATAATGTGAAAATGAATACATTTTCAGGTTAACTTAGATTTCAAATGTCATTGAATTATGTATGGAGGGTGAAATTAAAGAAAGTAGTATCCAAACACTATTTTCAAACTTGTATACTATGCCTCGCTTTGAATCTTTAAATCTATACTTATTCTGTCAGTTAATTCTTTTCAGTGATATCAGAGATAATAGGTGAAAACAGCGGTCCATATTTCCCGGGTAATTAGTCATGATTATGAGACACATGCGAAATGAAATCGCTATTAATATTCTACGGCAATCAACAAGGGAGTTAAATTCCCCCGTATACATGCTTCAGCAATAGAAATAATGGGTGCAATTATCCATTATATAGGACACAGTGAGGATTATAAATTATCATGATTTGTATAGATGCCAATGCAATAAATTGAGTGATTATCGATGGTCCGAAATGAATCAATAGAGGTTGTATAGTACTTTTTATTTCCCAGTAGAGGCGTATATAGTGAAGTATTTTATAGATGCTGTAGTCGACAACTACCGAGGGATTGGACAGTACATTCTAACCCATGCAAGATGACGTCATCGGGCGATATGATATAGGCTTTCCCAGACATTTTCTCAAACAATTTTACAATTTGATCCTTCAATTTCAACAAAATCACGCACGCACCTTATGTATTGAGTGCGAGATCAAATGCGCGAAATTAAAATGTATTCAAAAGTAAATTAACATTAACTGGAAAAACCTATATGAAAAGGGTTATAAGATAATTGTTCAATCATATTTTGTTCGTATATTACTGCCATTAAATTGCCTTTATTTAGTCGCCTTGTATGATAAATGCTTCAAAACCTCAACATAACCTCAAAACCTCAACTCAACATAACTTTGCCAAATTTCACTTTTTTAGATTTTGGACTCCTATACAAAATTAGAAAGAAAGAGCTATATTGCACCTTTCGAAACTGGGAGTATCCTATCTTTCTCCAACTGCAATATTTTTTAAATCATTAAAACAGACGCATAGAAGAAAGACATATCGATGATTAATGCAGCGAGAACAGTATGAACAGAGATGGGTCATTTTCAAACTGAAGTCTGGAAGATGGCAACCTTATCAGAAACCCGTTGAAAGATCATTTCATTTCGTCTCATTTCCTTTTTATTATTTAGTACATAGATAGGAAAATATAGAATATAATGGTTTCAATAGAACTCTCACCCATGACACATGATAAAGTAAGCATAGGTTAAATATAAAAAAAGACAATCTGACCAACATAAAGGAAATGACAACCTTCGGATTTGTGAAAATTGTTGTTCTGAGATGTCCTTGCTTGTCGATGAGTGTTTACTGACTTCAAGAAATCTAATCATAATTATAAACTTTATGGGGAAAGAATATCTATACAATTTGTTGACAATAATGTTTCCGTAACCATGGTCACTAATTGGCCGAATTCGTAATGAGTATTCAAATGTGCGTTATGCTTTATGACTCGCCGCTAGTTCTGATAAAGGAAGCTTATTTCGATAGGAACATGTTTGAAAGCAATATTGAAGTGTTATATCATATGTCAGAACACTTATTTATGTAACATACTTTTAGGTTGTGTGATAGAGACTTGCCCAGTCTTTTTTAAAATCCATTGTCATACACTCTGCAGTATTAACCAACACAGAACAAAACATATTGGACAAAACAAAAATAGTTGGGAATTACAAGCATATCATTCCCGATCTTCATTCACTGATTACAATTTCATCATGGACTTTTCTGACAAATGGTTTAGCAAATGCTGTCTATTTCTTTATTCTTAGACAGCATTCTTTGAAAGCTTCTTTTTTATTCTATCAACATTTCGCTTTTTCTTGTTGCAAGTACGGGATTATATTGTTCAAGCAAACATGGGAAACGCATATAATATCCGTAAAGTTAAGTCGAACGCCAATTTAATGCACCTTCGGTTAATGATATTCAAATAGGAACCGGCTTGTGATTGTTATGTCTCTACAGTTCATCGTGCGGCGTACAGATCTATTGTCCACGGCCAACTTTATTCTATGTTAATAGGTTCTATCGTGTCATACATTTTTTGATATGATGACACAATTAGCATGATTAGCAAATAATTACATTTGATACACGCAAAATCGGTAATAATATTCATTCTGCTCTGGCCTCTAGAAAGGAAATAAAAATTACTACGAATTATTTCCTAAACGAATACTAAACAGGATGTATACAAATGGAATACTTGGCACACAATGATAAAATTCAATGTCTAAATATGTCGAGAATCAAAATAAAATCTAGCTGATTCAACCGTTGATTTATTCATTATTCTTATCATTTGGCTGTCAGACAGGAATTATCCGAATTTCATTTTTTTTCGTCCTGTATGTGTCAAGATAAAAGCATTTTATCATTGATCATTGTTAGGCATGTGGCTCCGCGCTTTCTTTCAATTGAGAAAAGTCATGAAAGCTAATCTAGCTTAAAATGAGTCACACTGATAACTATATGTTCATATCTTATTAAGATAGCATCTACGTTACAAACCATACTTAGCACGTCAATTACATTGGATAAACGCAGAATCGGTAATACTCATCTGGCCCTCATAAAAGAAATGAACATAAATCTGAATCAATTCCTTAACGAATACTGTACAGGAGCTATGCAAGTACAGTTTTTAATGACACATTTTAATAATAGATAATGACTAACATTGTACCGGCTCATGATACCAAGATATTGTATACGATTTTCTGAACGATTCGGATATAATTGGCTGTTTTTTCCGGGGGCATTTATACGACTTGGAAGATATTACATAGGTATCTTAAGTAGTAACTACACAATTTTACAAAACGGAGTGGCAACAAAATTACTGTGCGACTGACTGTCAAAAATCAAAGAAGAAGAAGAAGAAGAAGAAGAAGAAGAAGAAGAAGAAGAAGAAGAAGAAGAAGAAATTAAACCAAACCCAGACTATTGTAAGACAAAGTGAATGAAAAATTAATAACGAACACAATCAAAGGTTAATCTGAAGAACATTAACCACACAAAGAATGTTTTTAACTGAAGATATAGTTTCATTTTTTTCTTTGAATCGCGAAATACTTTTTGTCGTCACAATGGTTGAAATGAAAGCTGGAATGAAAGAAAAAAAAAGTTCATCTTAATTTAAACGTTATGATTCAGCTTTTTTTTGTGTATTTTTCGCATCGATCACCCTTTAAGGCCGACTCACACTTTTAAGTTTTTGGCCTGCGTCGGTCTACTGTTTTAGAAAATTAAAAACGCTCCCCGAGCGCACAGTATACGCTGATCAGTTGTTGAACTGACGTTCGGTTTGTGCTCAAGATCCGTACGCCGAAAGTCAGTTTGGCATATGACCTGCGTCTTTGGGCGTCCAGGGAGCTTTTACTTGTAAAAAAATAGCTGGACCGACGCAAACCGAGAACGCATGGTGTGAGTCAGCCTTCCCTCTCATCCTTTTCATACTGGCGTTGTCCATATTGATCGCCTTTTAAAAGGCCGAGTCACACCTTTGCGCTTTTGGCTTGCGTCGACCCAGCGTTTTCCAAAATAAAAAATT
Source organism: Temnopleurus reevesii (assembly GCA_036244855.1). Classification (NCBI taxonomy): domain Eukaryota; kingdom Metazoa; phylum Echinodermata; class Echinoidea; order Temnopleuroida; family Temnopleuridae; genus Temnopleurus; species Temnopleurus reevesii. The sequence goes on from BQKZ01001424.1 coordinate 104,747, forward strand.
CTCCCGGACGCACGGTATACTATGATCAGACGATGGACTGACGTTCGGATTGCGCTTAAGGACCGTACGCCGAACATCAGTCCTTCGTATGTGTGTCTTTGGGCCTCAAAAGGCGTTTACTTGTGATTTAAAAAAAAAGNTTTTCAGTGTTTTAGACAATTCAAAGGAAAATCCCTTGGCGCACAAATACGCCGATCAGATAGTGGGCTGACGTTCGGCTTGGGCTCGAGGTCCGTACGCCAGACATCAGTCCTTCGTACGACCTGTGTCTTTGGGCCTCCATGAAGCGTTTACTTGTGTTAAAAAAAAACAAGCTGGACCGACGGAAACCAAAAACACATAGGTGTTTGTCGGCCTTTAATCTTATTATTTTCCTACTGGTATCATTCGTATCGATCGCCCTATAAACTGAAAGTCAAATCGTTATGAATAGAGACACATTAGTCTCTAAAAGCTTCAAACCGCTATCGACAAAATTCAGCAACAAATATTTTCAAGATTTGATATTAAATCACATTATCGCATGAACATTATTGCAAACGTTAAGATTGCCTAAAAAAGTATAATAGCCAGTATTTTCTAGGTTATCTTCCCCTTCACTACTTTTCATAGAATTGTTGGTCACTCCCGTTTCTATCTCTGACTATGTCTTCATTGATCCAATTATTCCATTCACTAATCCTTACAAAAACTTTGGCCTAAATTCAGCGATCGACCATATTACTTTAAAATTCGTGAAGATGAAAAAAATATATATCAGAAGGAAAAAGGGTGAATCTTGCTATCTAGTTATCTATTCTTGTTTTTATTTTGCTTGTAAGCTAGGCTGTGGAATAAAATATACGATGCAAACATTATGTGTGTGTGTGTGTGTGTGTGTGTATGTGGGTGTGGGTCTGTTTATTTTTCAGGATTTTTTAACACGCCCCCAACGCTTGAGAGAAATCATTGCTAAGCGCTGAATACCTTGAGCCAATACCTTGACGTTTTAGTGATATAGTAATTCTGGATGTTCATGAACTTGCTGATAGTTTTTCATATGTAGCTCAAATTTAAACGGAAACTACACTCAGACATTAGATTGCTATCATTAAATGAAGAAAAATAAGATAAACAAGCTGTGAAAATTTGAGCAAAATCGGATAATCCATACAAAAGTTATGAATTTTCAAAGTTTTGATTTACAACCCTCATGGGCTCCTTGAATTGGCAAACGTACAAGCACAAAATGGCTGCCAACATGGAGAGCTCTCCATTCACTTTGTACACACAATTTCACATTTTCCTCTTTTTCCAGAAAAATAGAGAGAAATTTGTTTTTTCGGTTAGGTATATTATAGCCACATCAATTCTGCAAGCATTCCATAAAGCACTTTGTTGATTCCTCATTTGAAATAGGATATTGATCCATTTTCCAAAAATTTTTATACAAAGTGAATGAGGAGTTCTCCATGTATGACATCACAGATTATGCTAATTAGCTATACGTATGCCAATTCAAGGATGCCCAGCAGAGATGGAAATTCATAACTTTTGACCGGATTATCCTATTTTGCTCAAATGTTCACAGTTTGTTTATTTGATTTTTCTTCATTTACTGACAGTACATTATTGTCTGGGTGTAATTCCCCTTTAAAATAAACATATTTCCATCATTTTATACAACCCATCTTGTTTTATTTCCTAAGTGACCTAACTAATTGAGAAAATTCATGAAAACTAGATTTTAGCTAAAACCGGGCACCGTTTTGGTAATGATGGCGCTAAAGACGACTTTGTATGGTGTAGTTAAAATATCAATATAATGCAGTTTTTCAATAGCAAATTAGAGAGTGATCATAGTTTGTTTGAATAAAATCGACCAGGATATGGCTTAATTATTGCAAAATAAAAATGACGATCCACGTCGCGCTCCCGAAAACAGCATGCTTCACTTACAAAATGAATGCGAACTCATACGCCGCATACAATACCACCGGTCACTCCACCCATCCTGCACCGGTGGGCTCCCATACGATTCATTTAGCACACCGTAGGAAAAAGGGATGATTGGCATATTCGAAGTAAAATACGCCAGAATACGTGCAAAATCTTTTTTTTTAATTTCGTATGCAGTTATATTTATGCATATAACGCAATTTGTGAATATATCAGCTTATTTCACAATAATTTCTGCATCCCGACCATCACGAATCTATACCCTTAAAAATGAGTCACACTATATATATGTTCATATCTTCTTAAACAAACATGATTATGTTGCAAGTGGAGGCGTCGCGGGTGTATTGGTTCTGACTCTCGCCTTTCAACCCGAGGGTCGTAGGTTTGAATCCCATCCATTGCGTCAATTATCCTTCAGCATGAAATCTATCCGCATTGTGCTGCATTCAACCCAGGTGAGGCGAATGGGTACCGGCAAGAAGAACTTTCTTGAATGCAGTGATTGCCGAATGGTGGCCATGCTATTGCCGGGTAATAATGCACATAGCGCTTAGAAACACTTCGTATTAAGCGCTATATAAATGTTGCGTATTATTGATATTATTATAAACCATGCTTAGCACTTCACTTATATGACTATTCGTTATGGCTGAAAAACGGAAGAAAATGAACAGTTGGAAAGAGCACCTAAAGCTTGGGGTGTCATATATTACCCAAGGCAACCAGTCATGTGTGGCTCAGTGGTAGAGCGTCTGCCCCACGAATAGGAGGTCGTGGGTTCGATCCCCGGCCGAGTCATACCAAAGACTTATACAAATGGGACCTTCTGCCTTCTTGCCAGGCGCTCGGCATTTAAGAAAGGAGAAGGGCAATAATAACTTTATATAGCGCAGGGCCCGCTGGAAGAGCAGCTAGTTTGCCGCTGAATGTGGCTACCCTGGGTAAATAAGATATATTATTATTGATAGATATCATTTATTCAATATTGTCGCCAACGGCCCACAAAGGGATGCACACGCAATACTGCTGTGTTAAGCTACCCGGAGGCTATGACAAAAATTCATAGGCTGTACCGGTTGGGACTCGAACCCACGACCTCTGGATGACTAGACTGGTTATGACACTGGTCTAGTCATCCAGAGGTCGTGGGTTCGAGTCCCACCCGGTACAGCCTATGAATTTTTTTCATGGCCTCCGGGTAGCTTAACACAGCAGTATTGCGTGTGCACCCTTTTGTGGGCCGTTGGCGACAATATTGAATAACTTATATCTATCATTACGTCACCCAGCGGAATTAATCACAATATATATTATTATTATTGTTATTATTACCCACGATCTTGATGATGCAATTTCATGTCAAATATCGTCAAAATATAAATCATAGTAAAACACGTAATAAACTATTTTCTAAAAATAAAGTCGAAAGCCATTTCAAATTGTAACCGGCTTTTAAGTGTTGTGTACGCACAGTCCTATTCACGGCGAACGGATCTATTCTCCTCCTCCGACCGACTTTATTTTTCGAAAATAGTTTATATCTTGTTGTAATCATTAGCAGAAGTATGATACAAAAGTTCAACGTTTTATTCATGTTGCCAGTGATTCGTGAACTTACGTGGGTTGCATATTGTCGCAATGATCGCTAAAAGTATGTGTCATAATGATCATCATTATATAATATCAGATCACTCATTACAGAGAGCATGTCTTTGTTACCTGAATGCCGACTCACACTTTTGCGTTTTTGCCAGCTGTCGGTCTAGCATTTTTTTTTACAATAAAAACACTCCCCGAGAGCACAGTAGACTTTACACGGATCAGACGGTAGACAGACGTTCGGCTTACGTGCATTTGAACGCAAACTGAACGCCAGTCTACCTTTTAGTCCACGTATTTGTATTTGTAGTTTTATTTGGCCGTATTTTTTCTTTTCAAAATTGCTAGGTCGGCGCACTCTGAAATCGCAAAGGTGTGAGGCTACGTTAAGATGTGACTGCGCGTTTATTAAGACGGTATCGTCTTTGTTTATAAGATCGACCAGACACGTCTCGCTCGCACAAATGGCAACCTGTCATAATGATCAGTATATGATATCAGATCAATGATCACAGAGAGTATGTCTTTGTTACCTAAAGGCGGACTCACAACTTTGCGCTTTTTTTGCCTGCGTCAGTCGCGCGCACAGTATTCTCTGATCAGACAATGGGCTGACGTTCGTTTCTATCCAAGGAAAATACGCTGAATGCCAGTCGTACGCATGACCTCCGTCTTTGAGCGTCCAGGGAGCGTTTGTAATTTTCGCAAACGCTGAGCCAATGCAGGCTAATAACGGACTGACGTTCGGCTACACACTCCATTGAACGCAAATCAAATGCCAGTCTACCATTTAATCCCCGTATTTGTGGCCGTATTTTTTATTTTCAAAATGAACGCTAGGCCAAAGCACTCTAGGAAAGCAAAGGTGTGACACTACATTAAGATGTGACTGCGCGTTTTTAAAGACGGTATCGTGTATTTTCAAAGTTGTTCATAAAATCAACCGGACATTTTTCGCTCGCAAAAATGGCAAACTATCATAATGATCAGTAGACAATATCAGATCAATCATTACAGAGAGTTCGTCTTTGTTACTTCAAGCCGGACTCACATCTTTGCGGTTTTGCCTGCGTCAGTCGAGCGCACAGTATTCTCTGATCAGATGGTGGACTGACGTTCGTTTCCACCCAAGGAAAATACGCTGAACCATAGACGTATTAGTATTATGCGCTGAATGCCAGTCCAACGAATGACGTGCGTCTTTGTGCGTCCTTGGAGCGTTTTTAATTTTCAATCACGCTGGGCTGACACAGGCATAAAACGCAAAGATGTGAGTCGGGCTTAAAATAGGAGCTTATAAAAGAAGGTGTCGCGTATAATTTGCAAAGTTGTTTGTAAAGCCCCGGTCACATAGGATCCCGGAAGCAACACCATTCACCCCGACTCGTTGTTCGGAGGCAGCTAACTGTGAATTAACAAAGAGTCGGGGTGAATCGAGTTGCTTCCGGGGTCCTGTGTGACCGGGGCTTAAGATCGACCGGACACTTCTCGCTCTCCAAGATGGAGATCTTCCACTGTGAGCAGAAGGGACAAAGGCCTGGGACAAAGTTAACAACATCCATTCTAGCATAAACAATAGCTAGACGGACATGAAAGAAATGTTAACCCTTCTTATTATGTAGAAAATGCTGAACATGAGTCGCACCTGCGACTTTCTCATGTGATCCTGCACCTATTATGAATACTTGAATAAAGTAGTTTATTTTGTCTCACTCATCTGTCCCTTCTGCTCACAGTGTGTAATAATGAACAGATCAATGATTACAGAGATTGCGTCATTGTGACCACAGAAGTATTCCCTATTGTATTATTTACAGTGTAAGTGAAGGTCGAGTTTTATCGAGGCATATCAGCCCGACAAAGTAGCTGTCCGTCTAAAAGCTTTTTTTATAAATACAGGCTTGTCGTCTTCTTTTTTTTACGACGCCTATATTCACGCAAATAACCATGCAGCCAAATATCTTGTATGCATGCCTTCATGGTTGCTCATATCAGAAGCATTATGGGATATGTATCTAGTACAGAAGCGATTTTGCGAAGTGTAACAACGCAAAATCCCTTGGTGTACTAAAAAATATCCGTCTTGCTTATTGTTTGGAATTTATTCATTTGAACGTCATCGACATATACAGCCAACATTTTCTTCGTATTACATTTTCATATACATTGTATTATGTTTGAATAATGATACATGCAATTTATATAGCACACATATCCACTCTGCTGCGGAGTGCTCAAGGCGCTTTGCATTATCATTTCCCTGACTTTAGTTCCTCGCCACCAGCGCTCAAGCATTTTAAGGAAGAAACATTCCTACCATGTGCCTATTCACCTCACCTGGGTTGAGTGCAGCACATTGTGGATGAATTTCTTGCTGAAGGAAATATGCACCATGGATAGGATTCGAACAGATGTCCTTCATATCAATTTCGTGTACCTGTCCTCGCATTAAAGCCCAAGTATAGTTTTGGTAAAAGCGAATATTTTTATCGCCAAATTTTGTCTTCAAATCTACTTAAAAAGAAACATGATATCATGA
>BQKZ01001425.1:0-15339 GCA_036244855.1 Temnopleurus reevesii
TCGCGATGGTTGAGGTATGTGCAGTGATGAAGTAAATTTCAGGGCTCGCGATGTGTGCGATGGGGGTCAAAATTGACACGCATCTGGAAGAAAAAAGTGTACTATATTTTTCGCGGATATATGAAATCCGGAAGTACATATCATGTTGGATACTATTGATAATAATAAAATTACTTGGTCAGAAGTCTGCATACACCAATGCTTTTCCATATAAAACAGCGCATTTAGTGGTATATGACATTTTAATCATTTTGTTTGAATTGAGTATGACCATTTTGCAGATATAAGTGTGTCGCGATTTTATTCGAATTACCATTTCAAAAGATATTTAATACCCTTCAATAGGTCTTTTATGCAGGATTTATACGCAATATAAAGTTCTTGTCCAGTCATAGTATGGATCACATGAACCGCAAATGGTAAATGACGTCAGCGTTTATACGAACCGGCCTATAGCTGACGGGCCGCTGTTTGAACACGTAGAAATCCTGATATAGCATCAAGTACAATGTTATTTCAGTAGCATAAATTTCAATTGGATCGATACGACTCGCTCATACAACCACCCCTCGCTGGTAGGCCGGTTCGTAAAATAGGCGACGACGTATGAATTTCGTATGGATTCGGTGAAACCCATTATCAAATAGACTCTATAAAAGTATGAAAGCTGGCGGGAATTATTAGCCGTACTTTGATACCATTTCTCCGTAATTTTACTGTCAGTGGAGAGAGACAAATGTGTATTGTCATGGCAACGGCACAAATTGTTTCAGCAGAATTCATAGGTGGCCCGTTTCAATTAGCTGCCTGGTGTGCAATCCCCTAATCGGCAACATCTATAAATACGCGTAAATTCGTGTGTTGGTTTCATGAATATGATGTTGAATAGCTTCTTTTAAGCTTTACAGATTATTCGATGTAGGTTTGGCTTCTGTCTAGATTTTCAGAGTTTGTTTTTTCGTACTTGTTCCGACGTACGTCTTGTGATAAATTTCAAATTTACAAATTAGTTATCGCAGTAATCCTAGCATGTCGAAATTTTAAGCATCCTCGATAACAAGGCGTTTCTAAGCGATCTGTGCATTATTACCCGGCTATAGCATGGCTACCACTGTGTTCACTGCATTCAAGGAATTTCTTTCCCGGACTCATTCCCATCAACTAGGTTAAATGCAGCACAGTGTGGATGAATTTCTTATTGATGGAAATTAACGCATTGGATGGGATTCGAACATAAGACCCACGGGTTGAAAGGCGAGAATCAGAACCTAAACACCACGACACCTCTACATCTCCAACTTGCACATTCATTCTGAAAAAGGGCATTTAAATGCACATGCCTGAAATGCCATTATCGGATATCGGGATGTGACATGAGGTTTCAAGCAATTTCAATTGCTACAATCGTGAAGAGATTTTTTTCTTCATATTACTTCTTTTAAAAGTTCAGCTGATGTAGTAGCAATGCTATTTACTGATTCAACATCAATATTTGCAGGCGCTCACAATTTATAAGAAAAAAGCCTGACATTTATGCAATTTTGATTAACCAATGCATCAATGAAGCGTGCTTTGCAGAAATAGCTTGGTCACATTGACATGCATCAAAAATCAAAATAATGTAAAGTGGATAAAACCCAAAGTTCAATTCATGACAAGCACTCTATAACTACTCAATCCATCGAGATAGGTAAGAAGACAGAGAAAAAAGAGGAGGAGGAGGAGGAGGTGAAGAAGAAGAAGAAGAAAGATGATGGTGATGACGGTGATGATGATGATGGTGAAGAAGAATAAGACGCTTCCACATTAAGTGTAATAGTCATATTAATTACACTACTACTACTACTACTACTACTACTACTACTAATAATAATAATGGTGATAATAATAATAATACAAAGAAGAAGAAGAAGAAGAAGAAGAAGAAGAAGAAGAAGAAGAAGAAGAAAAAGAAGGAGCAGGAGAAGAAGGAGAAAGGGACATACATGAATAGGAAGGAGAGGAACGAGATTACAATAAAGAAAAGGAAGAAGGATAGGAAGAAGGATAACTGCGGTAGATAGCGGCGGTGGAAGTAGTAGTAGTATGAGTAGTAGTATCGATAGAATTAGTCCTAGTGGTTGCAGTATTAGGACAAGAAAAAGATGGTGATGAGGAAAATAAGGAGACAAATATCAAAGAAAATAAGACAAATCCTTTAAATATCTGTTTCCAAAAGAAGAAAAAAAAAACATCCGCGCCAAACTTGTCCAATTGAGCAGGCCGAAAGCTAACACGCCTGAATTATCTCCTTGATTCGATCGATGCTTGATGTACCGCATCGCGCCGACAAATCAGAGTTGTCGCAATTTATTTGAAGCATCGTTACTAACCCATAAACGACACCTTTACTGTTGCAAACCCATTCCACGCATTGCAAATTAAAGGCCCTGTTACACATCTTTCTTTTGGTCCAACGCACTTATGCCATGTTAATACATTTAGACACGCGCATCCGATGCGATGGACGTACGGTAATCTCACCTTGTAATTACGAACCTTACATGAAACTGGAAGAGAAACAGCCTGCTCGTACCAGTTTGATAAAATATGTATGATTCACGGCGTCATTGGTGATGCTGTTTATTTGAATAAATAAAATATTTGCTGAAATTAGTTTATAATTCAATTTTCAAATGATACTCATGTGGACAAATCATCTTTAAGGGGGTGTTGCTCAAAATCAACGGAAAGTCAACTGCAACTTTGCGAATTATATCCCGCATTTTCATTCACGCACGGTATGCGTATTTAACAAGACACGCATGAAGCAATGATTTTGATTGGCGCGTTCCGATCAACTGCAACTTGCGATCAATTGTAACTTTTGAGCAACACCCCATAAGAGTCAGTCTAAACGGTAGGAGAACTTGATAACAACTGAGTCGTCAGTTTACATCCAACCAGACAACATATTGATTGTGACGTCACAATAATGATGATATAATGCACGTGTTTCAAGCGTCACGTTGTAAATTTCATGGTCTCACATTGTAAATTTCACATTTAACATCGTAAATTTCACTTCTGCCCAGGTAAAAGGATAACATCAAAAATATCAATCGAAACGTATAGTAGTAGGATCAGATCTAAGCGCATAGGGATGTCTTTACGTATTTTGCGCTATATAAAAATGACATTATTATACTATCACAAAATGTGTGGCGGCATTGCGTACTACTGGCTCAGTCGTAGGGTGGTTGAATCGTGGCGTGTGCGGTATAAGCGAATGTATGACAGGGACCCAAAGGTTGAACTTGTGGTTGGCTAGTCTAATTTGAGCCGCTATAATTATTGGATTATCGTCATTCGGTTCATTGCATGTGCGTAAACTCGTCAACAGGCTATTTTTTGGATGTTGTTATGTTGTCATGACCTTCAATGTAACATTGAGCATAGTCCTCAAACCAGTCCCTAAATTACACTCCAGGGTACCTGAGGTCAAAACATGTTATTTTGCGGAGGCGTCGTGGTGTAGCGTTCATGACTCTAGCCTTTCAACCAGAGGGTCGTAGGTTCGAATCACACACATGGCGTTCATTTCCTTCCGCAAGAAATTCATCCACATTGTGCTGCACTCAACCCAGGTGAGGTGAATGGGTACCTGGTAAGAATATTTTTTTCCTTGAAATGCCAAGTGCGCTGGTGGCTGCCGGGCTAAAGCCAGGGTAACAATAATGCAAAGCGCCTTGAGCACTCATCAGAGTTGATACATGCGCTATATAAATTGCATCTATTATTATTATTTATTATTACTTGTATATCACAAGAGTACATGAAATTATTTTTAAAAACTCCATCTGACACGATACAGATTACTAGTACAGGACATTTTTCATCTTCCCAACATATTTTTTTCGTGTAAGGACACGCTCTTAAGTTCGGTGAAAATTCTTAAAAGACTGTCCCATATTCACAATAGCTTTCAAGTATATTAAATTCTAAAAGCGGATTTAAAGCCCTGGTCACATAGGTCCCCCCCAAGCAACACGATTCAACACGACGCTTTGTTGGGGGAGGGGGGGGCAATTAACTGTGAATTAACAAAGTCGTGTTGAGTCGTGTTGCTTCCGGGGTCCTATGTGACCGGGGCATAAAGTAATGGTTCAAAGTAATTCAGACCGTTTCTAGGAATCTTTAATGATTAAAAAGGATGAGTGTAAAACGCTCTTAGAGCATTTCTCTCAGGCTTTCATTCTATTGTTAGACGCGATGAATATCTATTTTTTCTTTCTTTTGGAAGCAGTGTATTCGATTAGAATTTGTAAATCTCGGTGCTCACTTGGCCGACTACTTCAGTGATTTAAGAATTCCGTTGATGTTGCCTCCTGCGACGCTTAGCTTGCAGGAAATTAAGAAAAGAGGACCGATCATTAATTATCTTGGCAATGCATTAATGGTTGACAGCTTCTAATATATCGGAAATATGGGAATTCTATGATTGATGTATCCCACTTATATACTGGCAGTAAGGGAGTATTAAAGGCAATTGAGGAAAAAGAACAATTCAATTGAGGCCTCGCCGGTGTTACTCAAACATTTTCATTTAATCAGTAAGCGATGAAATTTAATTCCCCGATTGTTGGCGCGGCATTCAGCCACAAATGCCTTCCGGAATATATTCCCTGTTCCTTCATTCCATAATCTACATTATGATATACTTTTCTGGAGGCAATACAACCTCTCCCACGTCACCTCGTTCTACTTATTTATTTCATCTCTCATTTTTTTCCAAACTCCTTTTATATTCATCCCAAAACAACCCGAAGTGAAAACGCCTAAATAATCAAGAATTGCCTGTACAGCAGAGCTCAAAGCGTGTCAGGGAACCCTTCACGTTTAGATGAAAAAGGCTAATGGTTATCGACGAATTGTCAAAAGGGGGCTCAATAAAATATAATCATGTTAAGTACACAGCCAATCATCGCGCCGCGAGGAGTAATGCTTTAAATCAAGGTTTAGTCGGATAGCTGTCAGCCCGTAAGATACACAATTATGATAAAGTGGGATGTTTTTACTGGCTTATCTAGACAATGTTTCCGGGGGAGCGCGGATAAAGCGAGATATTCGATCTCGAGGAGACATGGTAACGAGAAACGTCTGACTTTTGAATGAATTGGCTATCTTGTAATCATGGCTATTTTGGGAGGGTATTTGTGTGAACGACACGCTGACAGCGATGAATGGGCTTTTATGAAGTTTAAAAAAAGATGAACACGTATACTTGAAGTGGAATGTAACGAGTAAATATATTAAAGGACATAATGGTTATAAATACAGGTAATAATATCAATTTGTCTGTGACACTACATTAGATGCGTGCTTCTGCTGATTGTGTGTTAAGTGTTCTGAGGCTGTGAAAAAAAATCATAGCACCCAGGAGGGATTCGAACCCGCGTCCAATTATTTTCACAGCATCATGGCATCCCACTTGAAAAGATGTATGTATATAAGCCCAAATGTAGGTTGTTGGACAAACGAGAATAATTTTCTTTGCATAACGTACATAATAACTGAAAATAGAATGAAAATGAAAATGAAATGAAAATAATATCGATTATGATTATTAAAAAGATGTCGAAGGAAGCCACAGTGGCGTTTCATAAATAGTTCCAATTGATACTGACCGATGACAAAACCTTGTATACATTAACCTCCTTGACAGATTTGAAATACATATTTATTGAAAGATACACAAGTTGGAAACAGCGGTGCCCGTCGACCAATTTCGCAATATTCTTGCAATATACAAATCAATGTACCGTGCTATATAGACGGTCGTTAACACTGAGTAAGGTGACATTCCACGCCATCGTATATCACTGACAAGCTCGTGTCAGTCCGACACCACAATTATCGACCAAAGCCTCCCGAAGCAATGGGTCATCCTACCAGCCGAGTTCGGTCAGAGCAGGGAGGTGAGACTCTTTAACTGAGATGAGGCAATATTCAAGTCAATCGTTCGCAACTGCGTCAAACTTCACGCCAAAATGTCAACGGGTCCACTTTAAATGGCTGATGTTTTTCTTTCAGCCCATGAGTCGGTCGACATATTTGTTCTAAATCAGGGCGATTTGTATCCATTAATCTGCACCTTAGAGCGAAGGTTTGCATCTATTTGCAATTTGTCACTTCTACCCCTTTGTTTAATGTCTATTTGTAAAGGTTACACTGCGATCTAAGCAATATTTATCGCGAGGTAAACGACAATTAACATGATGAAGTTGCCCCAAAAGCTCTTTAGTGTTGGGATATGGATGTGGTTTATGAATATTAACGAGTCTAATGAAAACACTGTACGAGATTTGTAATCAGTTCGGAAACACCCTCTGGTTAGCCGAATACCGTTGCGGAATTAAAATACGTAATGTGGTGGGATATACAAAAGAAATAAAAATTAAATTAAAAGTAGGGTAGTTCAGGAACAGACGTAATTGGTCCACCGTAACAAGTTTTCTTAGAAATGTTAAAGGTCATCTTAAGAAACTTTGTAGACGTAATAGAAAAAGCTGCGAGAGTATACGACTGAGAAAATGTTAATCAAACTCTTTGCAAAGTATAAACAAATAGATTTAATAGGTCGCAGCATACACGTACATTGGAGGAAGACGGACGATACAAAACAAATGATTAGTATCAATATTATCAATAAAAGTATCAATGAAAGGATATTACACAATATATACTTATGTTGCCGAGAAAACAACTATACCATGAAATTATATCGTACATTCTTGTCATTAATCTCCCATGTGACTTAAAACTCTTATAGGGTGTTGCTCAAAATCAACTGCAAATCAATAACAACTTTGCAAATTGTAACGCGCATTTTCATTCGTGCATGGTATGAGCATTTAACAAGACGCGCATGAAACAATGATTTTGATTGGCGCGTACCGATCAACTGCAACTTGCGATCAATTGCAACTTTTGAGCAATACTCCCTTAGACAACACAGTTGATACTGAGTTTGATGTGTTCATATCTACTGAAGATAAGCATTGTCAATCATCCGTCATCTTTCCACTGTCTTTTATATTATTATGATTAATTTGTCTGCTTCTCGTCTCATTTACCATTCTGTCATAGTTTCAAGTTGATAAGATGTCACGTGCTTTGAAACATTGAAACACAGATGTTTTGTGTGTGATATGTTCATATCTAATGAAGATAAGCATTGACAATCATCAGCCATTGGCGTTCCACTGCCTTTTATAAAAACTCCGTATGATTATGATTTATTTGTCTGTTCCTCGTCTCGTTTATCATTCTGTCATAAGTTCATATTCATAAGATTTCATTTCAAACATTGAAACAAAGATGTTTTGTGTGTGATATGTTCATATCTAATGGAGATAGGCGTTATCAAGACCAGTGTAATTATCAATCATTGACTTTCCCCTGTGATTTAAATTGTTTCGTATCATTATGATTTGTTTAAATGTTTCTTGTCACATCCTTTATCCTTTTGGACACCTTTTCTTCTTTTTTTTTTTAAACCTAGTCGTCCTCTTTTTAAATTAAAATCTACACTTAGTAATTCGAGGGAGATATCAGTATGAAAGGATGAAGAGAATGAAATGGAGACATTCCGGGATTTTTTTACTCTTATACTTTAACCTTTATGCTTTTCTCCAACAGTTTTGTGTCGATGAATTTAAGAATTTAATCCAAATGTTTCTCAATGCAAATGATATACGTCACTAAACCGAATGTATTTTCAGACCATTTTATGTCATTTATATTGTTATCATTACAATTATTATTATTATTATTAATATTGATGCTTCCTTCCCATTATGCTATAATCATACTGAATCGTCACCCTTGAATGAAATAAGATTATTTATTTGACGGTAACATTAATAATAGTAATAATAATAATAGATGCAATTTATATAGCGCACGTATCCACTCTGCTGAGTTCTCAAGGCGCTTTACATAACATTACATTATTATTAAAATGTTAATTATTGTGACTATGTACTTCACCTTGACCAACCACCAGTAACCATTTGCATGATATGAATTATTTTCATTCCACATGATATGATTCCATTCCGTCGACCCAAGTCTTGTACCTCGATTAAAAATTCTGCTGACATTTCAATAACATGATACGAAGTCTATTTATAGTTTGATTTCAATTTAGATTCCAATGTTCTATTCCGGTCACAAAGAACAAAAATACATCAGACCACAATCAATTAGGTGTTGCGTCAAATGCTAAAATTTGTGTTCGTCCGCGATCGGTTAAGGAGTGTGACAGCGGCCGATGCCTCAACCACAGCGCTACAGTTGAAATCACATATGCATGTACCTCGCGTAAGAACGTATACAGTTGGAATTCAATCGATCTGCTGTATATATCGCTCCGATGAACTTGCCTATCTAATTATAATGTTTCAATTCGGAGGTGGTTTTGCAACCGCCAAGAATCCATCGATGAATTATTCTTCCGCTATCAATACTTGTCGGGGAAGAGAAGAATTCCCAAGCGGTAGCATGGACGGGTCTCAATCGTGCGTAAAAACGCGCCCGCTCGGGTGAAAAGTGTAATAAATACATATCGAGGGAGAAATATCACGTGTCATATGAACGTCCGAGGTGTTAATCTCTTCCGCATCGTTTGAGGCTGACTCACAACTTTGCGTTTTTAGCTTGCGTCGACCCAAGGTTTTTGGAAATTAAACACACTCCCTTGACACACAACATTCGCAGATCAGACGGTATACTGACGTTTGGCTTGCGAGCGTACGCCAAGCGTCAGTCCACCGTCTGATTTGAGTCTTTGTGCGTCAAGGGAGCATTTTTAATTTCCGAAAACGCTGTACCGACGCAGGCTAAAAACGCAAATGTGTGAATCGGGCTTTAGTTTTCGGGTCACGCGTTTGGAACGCGTTTGCACGCGTTCATTAACCCATAGAGAATCTGGACTGGGTGTTTCATGGTGTGTCGTGATACATCTAGAGAATACACTAGATATGGGCTATGTCGAAAATGGGCGATGATTATAATCAATTTTGTCCCATCTGTAGCTAAATTTGGTTAAAGCTTGTACTGCAACTTTGAGTAGGGATGTATAACGGTGTTTTTATGATAACTAAAGTGTAATGATATGCGAATATACTCCTTATATGCAACCCAAACTGATGTGACATATCAAAATAATATGTATCCTTGTTGAAAATAAATGCTACAAAATTGATACAGGAATGGAAATAAAAATGGATTATTAAGATATAAATTCAATCTATATGATAATTTTCTTTAATTAGCACATGAATAATGGTTTATCTAATTTAACAATTGCAAACTGCAAACTTGAAAGAATAATAGCTTACTTAATACTTTTCTTAAATGTACACTTTGTATATGAGGGGAGGGGGTGTCAGATACAGTAATACAAATATGAAATCTTATGGTTTGAATAAGTCTGTTCAATATTTTGTCACACAATATTTGATTAATATTACGAAATGAGTTTTCAAAGGAGAACATTAGATTCATTACGAGATGTGCTCTTAAATGAATACGATATATTTTATAGCAAACACTATCTTTTTTCTTTCAAAATGCAGGATACAACGAATAGTCAAATAAGACATACTTATTTTTAAAGTAAATTCGTTTGTGCCACTTAAATAGAAAGTATAGTTAAGTCCCTCAAATAATATAGTAGCAAAATTTCTACCGATATATATTGAAATGTTAATAT
This sequence comes from Temnopleurus reevesii, assembly GCA_036244855.1. Lineage (NCBI taxonomy): Eukaryota > Metazoa > Echinodermata > Echinoidea > Temnopleuroida > Temnopleuridae > Temnopleurus > Temnopleurus reevesii. The sequence continues at coordinate 9,758 of BQKZ01001425.1, forward strand.
TTTCGGATTTGAGCATTATTGCGTACGAAAATACAGCTCGTGCGCTCCACAACTTATTCGGTAGTCATCGCTGTTCGAATAATGTCTGAATTCAATTCTCAAGATATTTCACATAATCGTCGTGAACCTAACCCGGTGGCAATCATGAATTCCCTTGCGTTCTGGGGATCAGAATTCAAATGTCATTCGCCTCTGGAGCAACGTTTTCCTATCACACCAGGGTATTTTGGGTTTGAAGAGAGGAAATAAATGTGCATGTTATAAACAACACATTATAGTGCTCGAAAACACAAGTCACAGTTTTGTGCTTTCTGGATTGTATAGTTATATTGTAGTACTGCATTCCTTCATTAAATTATACTTGAACAAATAAGTTCGCTGTGAATTTATAAAATTCAAAATTGCAATCTACCCCTATAAGTGTTACGTATGAAATGCGTGACGTGTATATATATACATATATATGGTATAAAAACGGCAATTCGAACTTCATTTTGAAATTTAAAGGTAGACCAAGTAACAGTTTGAGGGCAATCATCCATGTTATTTTTAAGTTCCGTAATTGGAATATTCATAAAATATCTAGGATGAACTTATGCCATAGACGTTTTGAACCTGTTTACAAAAGGAACTACCATAAAACACGTATTGACGCCTAATATTACCCTTTTCATCGACTCAACATTACTGTATTGAAAGGAGACAAAGACGGTCCAAGATTGCATCAAAACGAGTAAGCCGACCGCAGAACATACATACAAAAAGAGACAGGTCACTCAGTAACCCATCAGTAGTATTATACATAAGAAGTGGTCAGTGTCATTTCGAATTGAATCAAATTTAGCGGTCATTTCCGGTCGATATCATTCCACAGATGTTCGTACCGCAAGAACGTAGTTGGGATATAACCACGTCAAGATTCGGCCCATTATACGATAAACGACGGGGCATTATCACTATGTCGAGGACGCTTAGGGTTGACATCTGTTTCAATTGACGGGAATCAAGAGGTCTTTGCAAAGAGGATGTTGCTGACAAAAGAAGTATTACGTTCGGCCCTGCATTGATATAGTAACGGATGGAGATTGCTCGTAGAGCATGATGCGTCAGTTATCTAGCGCATTATTGACAGATCTTTAACGTATTGTCTAAAAGAATACTCACGTGAAGGCGATTATATGCAATGTCCCGGTGTACAATTAGAAGCGGATTTGTTAGCTGACATACAGGCCCTAATATGTAGCCTATATTCATTTAGAAAGAGGATTTCTAAATACATCCAAATAGTGCATGCAGCTGCATAAGATCAGTTGGTTGCCTTTGTTCTTTTTCATACCAGTACTTAATGATTTTTTTGGTAAGTTAATGAAATGTTTTTTAGAATACATAAATCTTATACTCTTTGTAAAATAAGTTCATAATTTGATGCAAGAATACTTCATACAAATTGTCTATGTTCTCAAAAAATATTTAAATGTCCAACATGAGGACGCATCTTTAAACCTTAATTATTGCTATTAGACTTCTCAAAAATGAGGTTGAGTCGTGTTTGTCTTGATCAACAATCTATCGGAGGAAAATAGTACCAATATTATCATTGATATAATTATCTATTCGGCGTTTAAAAGCACTTACAGTGTGTACAGGGTACAAAGATACAGGAGTTAGTATGTATTGGCCTTCTTGTGTTCAAAAGATCCGAATGAGCCATAACATGGACGGATGAATTCATACAAATGGAGACGAGTGTACTTTTCTGCGGATATGGACATGCCAAGTACGTCATTAAATGTATCCCACTCATGAGTAGCAATAAACATGATCTTAATGAAATAATCATACCCGGCCGTATCACAAGTGGAAGTACACTGCCCGGGGATATATCGAGACAAGATATCTGGACCCTGTAACATAAATATATCCAATCAATCGTACGATTGATAGTAGTCGCATGTCTATGTAAAATCATGTACTGAAATCTGCAATTGATCGAAAAACTCATCGTATCTCATTTATGTACCAGACCCCTTGGGATATTTTGATTGTGAGTCCTGTCACATATTTGTGTCTTGCAACGTAAGAATAATAATGGTAATGGTGAGATAGTACCAAACACTTACTTTTCTCCTAATCGTTTCATAATCAACATGTGTTTTAGCGGGCTGCGTTTCAAGGAATAAATTCCTTCCAGATACCCATTTACTTCAGCTGGGTTGGGTGCAGGACTATATGGATGAATTTCAATCAGAAGGACCTTAACGCTATGGTTGGATTCGAACCTATGACCCTCTAGTTGAAACCCTAAAATCTAAACCACTGCTCCACGACGCTTCCACAACATGATCGATAAACATGGAATTTAAGATTTAAAAAAACTCGTCGAGCATAGAAATACGCGGAAAATATGCACAACCTACGCTGATATTTATAGCGCGTATTTTGAGAGTGCACTAAGCGAATTCAAGGTCAGCCAAGCATCATTCCTGTGAATCTTTTCCCCTCGGAAGCGTACTTCAGATAGATCGTCTACAGATGCAAATGTGTAATCAATCTTCAACATACGTTGATCGTTTGCAATAACAACATAATGGGTAGGATGTCGACTGCCAGTTTTCATCAGAGAAATAGAGACAACACCACATACTGCCAAATGCTAGGACTGAAAGTATAAATGACAGTAACATTATCATAACAGCTATTCGATACAAATTCTGGATGATGGATGGGGTATCTTTTGGTGAATACATGCAACCGTTGCATTATCGAAGATGTGGGGATGAATAATTTTAAGTTTAAGTTTAAGTTCTAGTTCATTTCCTAGAAATAAAAATTAAGATATATATAGTGTACAGAAGTATGATCAGACGACACAAAGTAGAAGTAGAGTTAAACAAAAATATTTGATACAAATACGTATCAAATATAAACAGGACATTACACATCACATTTTTCTCTCCTTTTCTCAAAACAAAAACATTAATTTTCATTATATTGAGGGATAAGTTGAGGGAGTGTAATATTAGGAGAAAACTGTGTTTGCTGTCCACAGGCCCCCATTATAGATTCACATTAATCATCGTGACGGCGCTGTGATAACGGTTTCATGAGAATAAAGAAATAAAGTAGTTTCACATCTTTGTAAGATAGTAGAACTAGAAAATGTCATTTATTTGGAAGGCAAACATACTTTTTCAACGAGTTGTGAATAAAATTGAAAGTGGGCTAGTGATAGAGATACATCGAGATATACAGGAGAATTGAAAATATCTAGCTAAAAAGAACATGACAAAAAATGTAGTCAACATGAGAAAAATTGGAGATAGTTTGTAGCATAGAAAATTAATATTTATGATATGATTTTTGGGATCTTCTTTGAATGTCCAAGAAAGTAAAATTAAATGAAGAAAGTATAAAGCACATGGAATGAGAGAGTAAACAAGCGAGAGAAGGGGACGGATTGTAAAGTACCTGGATGAAAAAAAAACCCGAAAAGTAAAGAGTATGTAAGAGAGTTCGAAGACAGTTCAAGTACGGAACGTTAGNTAATATTTATGATATGATTTTTGGGTTCTTCTTTGAATGTCCAAGAAAGTAAAATTAAATGAAGAAAGTATAAAGCACATGGAATGAGAGAGTAAACAAGCGAGAGAAGGGGACGGATTGTAAAGTACCTGGATGAAAAAAAAACCCGAAAAGTAAAGAGTATGTAAGAGAGTTCGAAGACAGTTCAAGTACGGAACGTTAGCATTGCTTGATGGTACGGCAGGTTCTCTTTCTGAGCGTTATACACTCTTTGACGGGATTGCTCATTATTTTACCGCCTGAGTATGCAACGTTCCCACGCTGGAGAGTTAGCGTGGCAAAAACTCCATGAGTTGCTTCAAAACACTCAACATAGTGCGTAAAAACATGCATGAAACCAATCATTTAACTCGGGAGGATGCGCAATACTTCTTCAAACCTAGCCGTAAACTCGAAAATGGTTCAACCATTCCGAATACGTTCAAATGTTTACTTGCTCGTAGTAGGTCAACTAGTGTTGAACTCGTGATTAATCTTGCAATACTCGTAGAAAGTAGCACAAAGTCTGGTCGCAATCTACTCCTGAAATGCCGGAATACTTAACTTGATTGTGGGCGCATATGGAAAGACAAGATAATAAAGATAATACAAACTCCCATGACCTACAACAACTCACAGTGGTCTTGTAATGAGCACGTAGCAAGCTCTTCAGTACTCGTATCAGACTCACATCACTCGTACAGCAGTCATAATGAACTCGATGCTTTCTCGTTAAGTAAACAATGTGCAGAGGATAAAAAATGACAAGTTTTGGGGATTATGGTTGTTAAATAGCTCGCGCAGGTCCAGTGTTCAACACGTGCCTATACGTTTGTTCACATCAGAATGCATGCCGGGATATATTTCTAGTACAGGCCGGTCCGCGCATTGTTTACACTGCGCGAATTTACTTCCGTAACTCAATATAAAGTATTTCCGCAAAATTAAGTCGAGTGCCAATTCAATGGTCATTTGTAATTATATTCAAATCGAAACCGGCTTGTGATTGTCGTGTCCGCAGAGTTCAATACATGGCGTACGGATCTATTGTCTGAGTTCGACTTAATTTTTTGGAAATAGTTTATATCGTGTTCCATGATGCTCTCTGATATGAACAGCCGTAAAGGCACGTATCAACTCTACATTCGCTACCATGGGAACGCCGCCTCACCAGTGTTTGAATCTCCTGCTCATTCCCTTCTGGTGCCACATCAATCAGGGTCAAAATAAGGAGGAATTTGAAGCAGCGTCTTTCTTTTTCTTCCATATTCATCACGGCTCCAGAGAGAGGAACGATAAACACCCCACAGGGTCCCCGTAAGCATGCCGAATGGAGCCCGGTGATTTACTGGCGCGTAGACTAGTAGCTCACTGAGAGCTGAGGAAAAAAAAGCAGCCTCCCCTATCAATATCATGTCACTATGAAGGTTTAGTCACAGATTTGTGTTAATAACCAACCTATGCCAATCGTAAATAGGATACCAAATGCGCTCCCAATGTATAGAAATATGCAGGAAATACACTTGACTGACATAGAATTGAGCTTTACACCCTGTCTATATATATTTTAGCCTTATCCAAGCGTTTCTCCAATAATTTATTTGAACACGTAAGGTACGTTTCAAGGAATTATACTTGAATTATGCTTGGCAATTATCAGTGATAATGAGCTTCAAACACAAATGTGTAAATGATCCTACAATGAAAAGAAAACTGCTCATTGTGAATGATTGCAGATACCGCAAAAGGAACAACATTTCCTTTGGTTAAGCGAGTAGGGATAAGTAGAGAACATGTATATGTTAAAACGGGTCCGGGTGGAGAAGAGCAGTGGTTATTAAAGACGGTGTAGGAGAGAGTTAAAGCGAATATCGAGTACTTGCAAAGAATTTCAATTTGGAAAAATGAATGATTAAAATAATCTTATGTTACAAACAAAGCACAACGTGACTTGTGTAGACAAGGGAAAACTAATATGATAACCTCAAACCGGTTAAAAGCGAAATTATGTCATTCTCCAC
>BQKZ01001425.1:21979-32805 GCA_036244855.1 Temnopleurus reevesii
TAATTCCAAACAGGTTAAAAATGTCAAAATCATACAAAGAAGGAAAAATAGGTACTGCCCAACAGTCAAAATTATTATAATACTTCCAAATGCATATGTTATACCACTTTTAATTACTTTATTTCACAGCAGTAGCATTCAAAAGACTCAATTTGAAAAAAAATCTTAAGTCCTTTTTAGGCTTTCACACTGCGCGTGGTTTGCAGTTGCGTATAGTTGCGGAGGCAGTCCGCAGAAAATTGCTGCGTACTCGAAAAAAATAAACAGTGCATCGGCGTAGTACCTGCGCATGATTACGCATGATTACGCAGTGTTGCGTACCCTATTTGCGCACAGTTACGTAGGAGAGGCGGAGAGTTGCGCATAGTTGCGTGTACGGATTATAGGATCAAGACCCAAAAGAGATGTTAAAAAGGATTTCAGATTTTTTTTCAACTTGAGTCTTTTGAGTGCTACTGCTGTGAAATAAAGTAATTAAAAGTGGTATAACATATGCATTTGGAAGTAATATAACAAATTTGGCTTTTGGTCAGTACCTATTTTTCCTTCTTTGTATGATTTTGACATTTCTAACCTTTTTGGAATTAAGCGCTATATTAATGTTGTGTATCATCATAATTTTAAATTAAAAGTGAGAAAAATTTTCCTTTACCGGAAGTGATAGTGGTAAACAGTAATTTTTCAGGAGAATCAGACGTGAAAGCACAAATACAACAAAAACATATCCATATTTCTTGTAAAATATATTGTTTATGAGACCATCTATATAATTTGTTTTCTTTAAGAGCATTATTTCAGAAGTTAGTATTAAGAATATAAAGACAAGTAGATGAATTCGTCGAGAAAATGAATTATTTTTGTGTTCAAAGTCTTAGAAAAGAGCATATAAAAACAATGAGATATAATACGCTTATTGTAGAGAAGTGACGAACAACAACACGATCGCTGACATATCACGCGACCCAAAGTTGTCAGTAATAAAATAATTTCAAATATTTATAACTTTCTCATCTAATGCCGGATTTCGTTCAAACCTTTTTTTTCATCAGCTACACTTCTGATTTTTGCGCTTTCAGTGTAGAAAAGGGTTTTTCTGACCAAGAGTCCTTCTTCAGTAACTGCACACTGAATCCTTAACCAATGCCCCTACATTACAAAACATTAAATGGTCACTCACATCATTTTCTTGACTAACAACTGATTTAATTGTTTACTTGACTTGATTAATAGAAATATGATATAATATAGTGTTGATTTATCAATTGAATGATTTTTGTGTTGGGTAGATAATTAATTGAAATATTCTTGCCTTATCCCAACATGGATACACACTGATTGACAGTGCTGTACCAAGAAGCTGTGACAAAAAAATCACATGCCTTTTTCGNACGGCAGATTATTTGATTAACCCATAAACAACTGAATTTTCAAATTATCTTAGGCCTGTTACAAGGTACACGTGGTTCCAGTAGCCAATGATTAGTTAAAGAAAACTAAACTAGTCCAATCGAAAAAGTCGATTGATACTGGGGGCCTAAGTCATCGGAAGAGTTCTATGCACATCGTTAAAACACAGTAATTTGATAGTACATTAGTTCTAGATTCGGTTGTCCTCAAATTGTCTCAAGCCGATTTGGCAAGAGTATTCACACAGTCAAACATTTTTGTAACTCTACCAGAACTGCGGACTCTCACAAATTTCTAGAAAAGCCACAAGCCGCAAAAACAATAGAACCTTGATTTATTTTCTCTGGTTTCACCAAGCTGATCGTTAAATCGAACCGATGGAATGGTAATGACACCATGAATTTGTAATTGAATATCGATGGACAGATTGAGGATAAGTTCAAGGGAGAAAGGTTTGAAATAAATGAATACAGACGACCGAGTTTTGTATGTGGTGAAAAAGTGTTACAGCCGCAGTTATTTGTTCAAACTAATTGATCGATGATTACGAAGAGTTGCATAGACCGTTGCGCTTTTATTTAGAAAAAAATTGCGCTCGATCAAGTAGAAAAATTAATGTTTAAGCATTTTTATTTGTTTCTCATCAGATTAAAGAATAAAAACTTAAATCGTGCTTTTAAGAAAGTCCAATCTTAATGGTTAATCTCAATTCCAGTAATCTATAGGAGAAAATGATTCGTGTTACTGTGCTGGAAACATTCAAATGTTTTGTACTTGCAAGAGGACACACAGGAGATGAGGTGCACATTTACCAAATTGTGACGGATAAACACTTTTTAATCTCCAAAAGGTGTTTCAAGATCTTTGTTTTTTTTTAATTCAGGCTCATTATTTTGTGACAAAATGAAAAGTCTGCTCTGAAATGATGTATAGGAAAGCAAAATGGACAGATATTCTAACAGATGTTCAATACATTTTCATTGCACAAGCCGGGAAATTTAACGTGTTTTTTTTTTTTTATAACTGCCTTCGAATAATGGAGCATTGTTCAATTGATTTTTGATAAATAAGTTTTATTCTTTATATATATTATGCAATCCCAGTTTCATAATTTTTGATATAGCAAATATGCTGTAGGAATTTCCGGAAATGCATAATTACAGTCGTTATTTTCTGTTACGATTACACATTATTCTGCTATTAGTCTTTAATATCCCCTATTTCAATCATTTCTTGTCAATTTTTTGGGCGCCACCATTCGACAAATCCTTGATACACCCATGCAGAATCGCATCATTTCCCATGTTTTGCTGTAAAAGCACTCGCAATATGTCCTCCTCAGTTATTATCACATCGCTATCAAACAACTTTCGTATGTTTACTCCCATAGGGGTGTTATCCTGCCCCTAGATCATCCCAGTGGATCTCGCATCAACGTGTTAACATTACCCACTCACTGCTGCTTTCCTCGATCGAATACGTGCACCAGTCCATGCCCATCTCCACACGCAATTCACACCATCGCTCACGGGGCATTGTAAAGGCGGGAATCCAGTCAAATTTTGTCAAAATAAACAAAGTCCTTGAGTACAGCTTCTCTAATGCTCCACTCTATGTAATCCTACCCTTAGAATAATACAACACGACCAGCCTTGTTTTGCTTTCTGTCTTTTTCAACCGTTTGAGCTGAAAAGGCAACGCGCGTGATCATATACTTCAGTACTTATTGTCATTCGGCGTAAGGAAAACACGTTTTATGTTAAATCTTTCGTTCGCGCACCGCTTTGTGCATATCTAGGTCATTTTTACGCCATCGGTTGTAGTTCATATTTCCCGATTTATTTCTATTTGAGGGATTATTACATCTTGCCAATAGCACATCAACAAAGTTTTGGCAATGACATATATGTAATTTAAATGAGGCGCCTGAGAATTTTTTAAGGAGTCAGAGTAAACTCGAAAATGGAGTTAGGTTTAGAGTCGAGTCCATCATAGCAAAGTGTATTTGATCCACCGTGTATATACAATGTAAATGTTTTCAATATAAAGGTGAAATTAATGACTCAATATATCAAATATTTTCTATAAACCAATCAATCACATCAATCGATATATCTATCCATCTAACCATTCCATTCATCCATTTCCATTAATCAATCAATAAATCTGTCTTTCCACTCATCCATCTATCAATCAATCAATCAATCAATCCATCCATCCATCCATCCATCCATCACTTAATCAATCAATAGATTAATAAATACATATAACAATGAATCAATAATTAATCAATTGATAAATAAATAAATAAATAAATAGATCAAGTTATCGATAAGTACATTTACTCATCCGTCCATCGATTAATTGATTAATCATCAACCAATCAATCAATCAACCAATCAATCAATCAATCTATCTATCCACCCATTCATCCATCAATCATATTCATCCACTCATCCATCGATCCATCAACCAATCAATCGATCAATCAATCAATCAATCAATAATTGATTTTTTTTATCTTACCAGAACGATGAGGGCTATGCGGTCAACGTACTCTTTGACGACATCTATGGGAACAGAACAAAACACAAGATGATGGTTCTTGGTGGTCTCAGGAACGAAATCACAGAGGCTGTCTCGAAGCCCCTGAAGTACTGGAATGTGGTTCAGGTACGTACACTGCAAAATAAACATCAGACACCTGGTTAGGAATTATCAAAAAATGATTGTACGTGATGGTTGAATAATAATAAAACAGATCACAAGTTCATTGTCGCTGGGACGAAATTACATAGGCTGTCAAGAAGCCCCTAAATTACTGGAATGTAGTTAATACGATATAATCTATTTCCGTAAAACTAAGTTGGACGCCAATTCAATGCTCCTTTGTGATGCTATTGAAATCGTAACCGACTTGCGATTGCTATGTCCGCACAGTTCAACGGATTACGGACCTATTTTCCCATGGCCAACTTCCTTATTACGGAAATATTTAATATCGTGTTAGTTGTGGTACGTACACTGGTGTTTTTAAATAATCGAAAGGTTTGAAATTATCAACAAATGAGTGTACGTGATGGTTCTAAATACATTTTCACTGTAACGAAATCAAAGTGGTTGCTTCGAAACAACTAGTGTACTGGAACATGGTCTATATAGGTACGAACACTGCAAAAAGTCCGGGTGTTAGCTTAAATACCGACTTGATGCTAATTTTGTGAACAAAACCACAGTTGAATGAAACTGATTTCAAATGATGTAATTTTATCTAAGTATATTCAATGATATTAAGAGTTAAAAACAATATGATAATTTGGAGATTTTCTGCTGTGTTAAGATTTTAACCAAACAACTTTTCCAATGGTGCTGTTTTATCATGCTACACCTAACACGACGCAACAGACATGCTACTCTACAGTTATATCCTAATCACGGTGCTCTCATACCCCATCCCCCCCCCCAAAAAAAAAGGGATGTCCTTTTTTTTTTTTTTTGAACATTTCATGTTTTTATAACCATCCGTGATTAATTATCAAAAAGTGTGTGAGATTATCAATTGTTCATAATTATCGCTGGATTCTAAAATATTTTATGCTCATTACCTCAAATCACCTCACCTTTTTGTTACCCCGACGATATGAGTGTGCGTTTGATATTATAAAACCATAACCTTCTTTTTTTTTAAACGTGCGATATTTAGTTTAACTCTTCATTAGAATTATCTAAGCGCTCTACAATTGCAGCATTATTACCCTGGCTTTAGCAGTGCAGCTATCAGGCGCATCTGCTTTTTCAAGGAATAAATACCTACTAGGTACACATTCACCACACCTGGGTTGAGTGCATCAAATTTCTTTCTGAAGGATATTGACGACATTGGTGGGATACGAACCTACGACCCTCTGGTTGAAAGGCGAGAGTCAGAACCACTTCACAACAGCGCCTCCACAATTTGTGGAGGGATTGGTCGCGATTGATGTCTTAAGAACACTAAAAATGAATTATAGATAAGGAAAGAAAATTTCTAATTTGTAACGTCGTCCGTGTTCAAGTAAAATCTTTTATTTGTCGAGTTTGATTAGAGTTATGCGGCAATTTTTTTTGAAAAGGAATAACATATGCAAATGAATTATACAAATATTTTGATGATTCGTCACTTTTTTGTCAGCATCTAGCTCCTTGTAATAAATCACACTTGTATTTTCTCTTCATTTTAGATGAATAGTAATTTACGGAAAATTTTGTGTTTTGTTTATCATCGAATATTCNGTATGGTTACGTATGCTTGGCGTACAGTTGCTTACAGATGCGGACTCTTGCTCTCCGCAGATGCTTTATTTTTTTGCGTACTCTCGTGGACCCGTTTTGCGTTACTTTACGGAGACTTGCTTACAGCTGCGGATAAATCGTGCATTGTTGCGTAGAGTTGCGTATCTCTCCGCAACTCTCCGCAACTGTACGTAACTGTACGTAATCGAAGAATACGCGCAGTGTGAAAGCCCCACACACTGCGCGTATTCTTCGATTACATTAACATCTCTTTTAGGTCTTGATCCTATAATCCGTACACGCAACTATGCGCAACTCTCCGCCTCACCTACGTAACTGTGGGCAAATAGGGTACGCAACACTGCGTAATCATGCGTACTCATGCGCAGGTACTACGCCGATGCACTGTTTATTATTTTTTTTCGAGTACGCAGCTATTTTCTGCGGACTGCCTCCGCAACTATACGCAACTGCAAAACACGCGCAGTGTGAAAGCCCCATAAATAAAAATCATACAATAATGTGATTCGCTGTACATGAATATCATTCCCCTCTATTAAATACTCAAAATATTGATATAACACTTTAATTGATATTGCCGTACACTGAAGAACATTACATCAAAATAATGAACCCAAATATAAATCTTCATATATCAATTGATAAGCTGAAAGAGGAAATTTACCTTTCCCACGCCAACACCCCCCAAATAAGATAATAATGGAAATATGCACTAAAATCATGAATTTAATGAGCCGAAATGCCATCGACATATTTCAAATATCACGCATCAATTCCCTTAATCATGTTCTGCATCTACCTGCCAATTTCAGATGAAAAAATTGAAGCCCTTTGACCTGTATTAGCTTGAAGTATGAAATGACAGGTGAATTTTTCGTAATAACCGAGCGCCCCGAGGCGTTATAAATCTGTACACGAACTTTAGGCTCTTGTGCATAAATCGATGTAAGGGCCTTGTCACACATTTGCGTTTGAAGCCATGTAGGCGAACGTACGCATAGCGTACATCGTATTTGACGTCACCGTGCACATAAAGACGCATGGAAAAGGCATGACTGACGCTGTATACGTTTAGCTTACAATGGACGCATGTGTATTCGATTGACGCTAGACATACGTTGGCTGCGACCGCAAATATGGGCCTGCTTCTTAAGTAAAAATTTGCATTGTGAGCTGCAGAACAGACAAATAAATTGGACAAAATAGACAACCCTCATTTTTCGGAAAATAGTTGCAACCCTTTTATCTCTTCAATCAACAGGGATTAAAAGAAAATATGCAATTACGAAGTGATTACATATTTTTATTGTTCATTCAGTCTGTTTCCAAAAACTAATTTTCTCGGGATTATTAAGTGTTCTTTCTCCCATTATTGTGACTTAAGACGTGTCTCTTCTTCTAAATGTGTCTCTTTGTGTTATGTTATAATCAATATTTTTGTTTTGCAGCTTCGGATTTATATGAGGTGGGTGGATAAGAATGACTAATCATGAGAGATATTACATATGCACTAGAAAGGTTATTGTATTCGGTACACTTATATCATTCTATGTATCTTTATTCATATTTTATATAGTTTACAGGTGCATTCAAACTTTGAAACTTAAAAAAAAATATTTGAATAGATTGTTCATATTAGTATTTATAACACTTTTTATATATGTCATGAAAGTAATGGAAGAAATGTACATGTCGCTTGATAAATCTGATTAAAAAAGTGTTCTTTTATCATGAGCATCATCGTCATCCGAATCAGCTCCATCATTATTATCGGCATCATTAACAACTTCACCAGCACCACCAACACACAATTATTATTATCATCACAAAATGCTAATGAAATCGTTGTCCCCGTCATCATGATCATCACGGTCTATCATCATCCCAACCACCACCACTTGCACCACCATCACCACCACCACCACCACCACAACCACCACAACAACACTACCACCAAACAACCGAAACAATTACCATCATAATCACAGCAGCATTATCATCATCATCGTCGTCGTTATCATCGTTATCATCGCTTTCATAAACATCGTCATCATTATCATCCTGATCATAAGGACCAGTATTACCATCAAAAGTTTAACATCAGCAGCAACATCTACTTTGTCGTAATCACCATCCTCATCATCACCCATAATCATTTCCACCAACACCGTCATTATCATTATCATCTTAATAATCAACTCCATCGTCATCATCATCATCGTCATCATCAACTTCATCGTCCTCCTCACCCATCATCATCTCAACCTCCCCATCATCGTCATTGTCATCGTCATCATCATCGTCATCATCATCATTATCATCATCATCTCATCATCATCATCATCATCATCATCATCATCATCATCATCCCAATCATTATCATCACCACAACCTCCACTATAATCCTCATAGTCATTATCACCATGGCTCTGACTTTTGTGAGCATTTGATTAACTTGGCTTTTTACTCTTTCTTCTTCCATCCCTTCACAGATGACGTATGGGTCCCACGCCCCCGGGCTGACGAATACCCAGCATCTTTTTCGAACCATTCCCTCCGCCAACAGCTATATGGATCAACAGATTAGGAAGTGCATCAGATTTCATCATTATCACCATTATTACCATCACCACTATTATCTTTTTCATCGTCATCATTATCTCCACTACCATCTTCATCATCGTCATCGTCACCCATCATCATCATCTCCACCACCACCATCACAACCTACCACCACCACCACCATCAACATCACCACCACCACTATCATCATCATCATAATCATCATCATCATCATCATCATCATTATCATCATTATCATCTTCATCATTATCATCACCACAACAACCACAATCATCCTCATAGTCATTATTACCATGGCTATTACCTAATATTAGTATTTTCCCTTCGCAGATGACGTATGGGTCACACGCCCCCGGACTGACGAATACCCAGCATCTCTTTAGAACCATTCCCTCCACCAACACCTATATCGATCTACAGATTAGAAAGTGCATCAGATTTCATCATTATCACCATTATTACCATCACCACCATTATTATTGTTATCATCGTCATCATTATCTCCACTACCACCAGCGTCATCATTATAGCCATCGTCATCTTCATCATCATCGTATTCACCGTCATCATCATCACGACAATTGCCATCACAATTCATCAACTCTATTAATTTCATCTCCACAATCACCCTCATCCCTCAATCGTGATTATTAGTATGGACATTACTTAATATGAGCATTTATCTATAAATTAACTTGCTCTTTCCTCGTTTATATCTCCCCAGATGACGTACGGGTCCCACGCTCCAGGGCTGACGAATACCCAGCATCTATTTCGAACCATCCCCTCCACCAATAGCTATAACGACCCACGTATAAAGATGTGCCTCAAATGGAAATGGAAGAACGTCGGTATCTTGGGAGTTAATAACCCCGATAATATTGCTGTAAGTACTCTCTTTCACGTCAGTGTGTAAAACGTGTACTTAAACAAAAGCTTTCCCTCGACATTGATTTGCTGTCAGTGAATGAAGAAAAATAAGACAGACAACCTTGAGCAAAATCTTATGATTTGTTCAAAATTATGATTTTTCAAAGTTTTCATTTCCACCTATGACAGGCATCCTTGAAATGGTAAATAAAAGTTCAAAAGCTCTCTCTTCTCCAAGAAAAGTAGACAACATTTCGCGTGCTCTCTCTTCGTTTTAATATGACATAGCCCATTTCAAAAATGGAGTGGTTGTTATTCCTCATTTGCAATAATGAGTAGATAAAATTTATATTGAGCTTATATCTTGGCTATTGTAAATACCCTGCCATGCACGAGCTGTTCGTAGATTGAAGAGAACATTCAGCTGGCTCGTAAGATAATATTCTTGTTTTTTTTCCGTGTTTCAACCCAGACAATGTATACTTCCCACAACATGTCTGAACTTTTAATAACATAATAACTGTTACAAAGACACCAGACGTCCTCTTTCAACCTTGTTAGCCCAATTTGGTGTCATCTACCCATGGTACCGATCTACCAGGGCGTGGGATCGAATTTTCCAGAGGCGAATGGTGAGCATGGATGGGACGAGATACATCCTACGTCTCGGTACCGGTAGACTTTATATTCGATCAAGAGAGGAGTACTGGCGTGGGTTTCAAATTTCAAATAATTTAACCTAAAAGGGTAAAGCGAGGGCAAGGGGGTTTAGTCGCGTATTATTCATATATGTTTATATATACTGATCTGGTGCCTATACATTCAACATTGTACTATCGATTTGTTGAGTCGACATGAATCTCATTACATTTTGAAAACAAAATGAGAAGAAAATCGGATGTGCTAGAGGATCTATATATCATTTAGAACTTAGAAGTACTCATTGTGTCAGGTTATTAAGGTTGGTGTAATGTCAAATTAAGTTTAGAAGGGGAGCTAGGATGTGGCAAAATTCGTTATCACTCGGCAAAAATCGATCTCAATTGAAAAAAAAACATCAGTCTTACGAATGAAAATAGGGCTAGCTTTGATACTTTATTCAAATCTATATCTAAATCTGTAGAAATGAACATTTTCCAGAAAATCGAAGCTGAGACATCGCCACATAACATTGCTGAGTTATTGCTTATCTTACATTTTACTTATACGATGCAGATATGACACTTTGTCTGCCATAGAATAATCCATTCGGTTCATGCGATATTTCCATCAATAATAATTCCTTGAATGCAGTGAGCGCCGAATGGTAGCTATGCTATAGCCGGGTAATAATTCACAGAGCGCTTAGAAACACTTTGTATTAAGCGCTATATAATTGTTGTGTATTATTATTATTATTATTATTATTATAAGAATGAACGTTTGCGTCCGAATTTCAAAATGCAGTTAATTATTTTCATTCACTGATGAGGATCACAAAAAGAAGAGGGGAAGAAGTGGGGAAAGTTAATCCGAAAATTGCACGGTAAAACAAAAAGAGCTATATCAAAACATGGATCATTCAATAAATATTTGAAATATTTCAGTGAACTTCATTTACATACCTTATTTACAACGAGGAATTGTATAGCTTATTGATCAACTACCAGTTTAGCATAATAATAATAATAATA
>BQKZ01001425.1:46179-80153 GCA_036244855.1 Temnopleurus reevesii
CGAAATAACTCGAAATAACTCGAAGGATTCCGAAACCAAAATGCAAAAAACAAGCCCTAAAATCAGGTTTTTGTTTTACATGATCAAATTTGATATAAAACAGTTCTTTCAAGATTTTATCCACATAATCACCTTTTCGTACATGTAAAATATGTTGTATTCGTGATTTCCCTCGTGGTTCTTCTTTAAGGTGTGGTCACGCCGGCCAAGCAGAGCTGCAGCGGTCCTTTAGTGGTAGGGCAGAAACATAGTTTATTCTGCAAGGACAGACTCTCGGCTTTCCGTGTGTGCATTCGCAGACCTTTCATCACACTCTGGCATGCACACACCGAAAGCTTAGGGCCTGTCCTTGCAGACTAAATTCCGTTTCTGTCCTACCGCTAAATGATCGCCACAGCTTCGTTCGGCCGGCGTGACAATATCTTTAGCCAATTATAAAAATGATAATAGTAATTTTCGTTCCAGCTAATGATACTTGAATGGTACTTTAATAAAATCATTCAGTTTTTTTCTTCAATAATGCAAGCAGTTACAAGTGCTAGAGTATCATCTTTTTTAATAGAGGATAGAGGACAACGTATATCAGTACGGAAGAGCGTAAAAAGCTAGTCAAGAAATGGCCAAACAATCTGCATGTTTCTATATATTTTTTTATTCACTCTAATCCGACATTTCTGATTCTGTCGATTTCTTTCGCTGAGTAAGGCCCCAGTCATATAAGACCCAAGAAGCAACACGAATCAACACGACTCTTTGTCCGGACGCAGTTAACTGTAAACTGAACAAAGATTCATGTTCAATCGTTTTGCTTCCGGGATTTTATGTGACTGGGGCTTTAGATTTTTACGAAAATACAAAACTCAATCAGACCCAAGAGTTTAGGATTTATGAATCAATCAGCCTGTGAACATATTTCTAATTCGCCTGATTGCGCGCCAACATCCCGTCCACGGCGGTGTTTCACCAAATCGTTCTTAAAAATACACACGACTTTAAGAAAGACTGGAGTACGTTAACGAGTCTAATACGCACAATATTCTCGATCATTCAGCGCAAGATCTGATACCAGTCGAACTTCATAAAGTTTGTCTTATCTTGGTGAAACATCTCCCCGGACGGTGTTTCATCAAGATACTGAAGACTTCACGTACGACTGATAACAGTTCTTGCACTAAACGATCTAGAATCTTACGTGTATTACACCCGTTAACGTTCTCCAGTCTTTCCTAAAGTCGTTCGGAACTTTAAGAGCGATTTGGTGAAACACCACCCTGGTACTGTTTCTGGATACATTCGTTGGTCATGTGAGAGATTTGCCGATTGATGGTTTAATAGTGACACATCGGATGGGAGAGACGGAATTTTTCTCAAACTGTCACATAATCATTGCGTCTTCATTTTAAAGACACTTTCATGCAGTCTAATTTTTTTCTTTAAACAAATTCTCAATTAAGATGTAAGACCTATGTTACTACATTCAGATTTATTAAAAAAATGCATAAAGTGCACTAAAGAGGAAGTTGGAAAGAAACCGTCAATATATCTTTGAAAATTGATTAAAATGTACCACTGTCGCTTTTNTGGAGAAGTAAAATTCATCAATTTCGTTTTACCGTGTTTCATAATCTTTCTTCCTCTAAGAAAGACTCGGATGTGCGTATGATTTGGGTATATATAGCACAGAGATTGGAAGTTCACTGCGACATTTGGGTAAACAGTTGTCAATTCAAATAGATGGATCTTCAACCAATTAGACTACATATCAAGCGCAGTTTCGGGGGAGGGGTGCGTTCATATCTGAAAAAAATGCCCTTTTTAAATTTGTTTACACCCACAAATATCATGTTCATACATTCTTCTTCTCTTTTCTTCATCTCCCTTTCGCTCTCAACACGCTCTATGACTTAAGCCTGCCTGTAAGCATTAATGTTTTGTTTATTTGTTCTTATTCCCCAGTGTTTCAATGAAATGTCACAAGACACTTACTTGTATTCAGATATCTATTTCCATGACTCGTGCTTTTGTCAGATTTGTCTGCATGCACGAATGTTCATAATCCTTTTTCTCCCAAAGTGTCTCAAGAGGCGCACAATGGCTCTCGCCTTTCGCCAAGTTGATTCCAGAGACGGATGTCCTTTTCTTATCGTATTGTCCCTCTACACACTAAGAAACTAACGTGCAGTTTTTCACCTTAGGGCTGCAGCCACTTGCACAACAGCAGTAGCTTTTGAGGCGGAGATTTATGCCTTTATGATGGATATAATACTGCTAGGGTTGAAATATTCGATAATGAATGTTTTAAAGGCTTACTATTTTCTAACCAAAATGTACATATCTTAACCCCAAAAGAAACTGCTATTGTACCAACAAATGCATTCTTAAGGGTGCAAAATTACACCCATTAGTGTTCTCGTGATATCTTTCAGGACACAGGCATTTCTTACATTTTATTTTGTCTGTTGAAAATTACATCGTGTTCACACATTGATTTCTTCACACCATTATAGATCGGTTGTGATCGTACATTTCTCAGGTGTAGACTTGTTAAACCGCTCCTTATGACAAATGTCTTCTCTTTCACCATCTACAGGTTGTGAACGATCTTCAAACCAAACTCGATGAGAACAGCATCCACACGATGGTGAAAGAGGCCTTCAATGAGAAGGAATAGAGTAGTAATGGATGACCCAACAAACCATTTCGTGTTTCGGCAGACAATGCGTCGTGATCATATGCTTTCCTTTGTGTATTCTTGTTTAACCCTGCATATGACACCTTTCTCAATCAGGGGTTTTTCGAAATCGGTGGACGGTGGCTTGATGACGATTTTCTATAGTCTACTAGCCACCATCCACCGATTTCGAAAGCTCCCTATTATTTACAGGTTGCAAACCTTCTGCAGACAAACATGATAAGAACATCATCCACACCTCGAAAAGGAACAGTATTAAAAGTTAACCCGAAAAATCACTTTGTGTGGGGGCAGACAATGGGCCGTACTCATAATAGATTCCTTTGTGTTTATTCTTGTTTGACAACTTCCCTCTCTTTTTATTATATTTTACTAGGTTGTGAACGATTTGCAAACCAAACTTGATGAAAACAACATCCTCACGATGGTGAAAGAGGCTTTCAACGAGGAGGAACAAAACAACGAAGCAATGTCGCAGAATATCGCACAGTCACTCAAATATCTCAAGGTAACTAACCATTTCTATACTGATAGATGAAAGTTTAACCTTAAGGTTTCAGAAACTACGACAGTTTTACGAAAGCCTATACATGCAGCGCGACGTGCTAAAAACTCAATTATATGGTAAACTAGATATAAAACTAATTCAAATAGATTCATATCTATGGAAGATAACAAATACTAAATCATTTTTAGCTTCGTCGGCCTTTGAGATAATGCTTTTCAATTTTTGGACTATTTCTAACAATTTTTGCCTCGACATCAATAATGGCTAAAGTCTGATCGCCTTACGCTACAATATCTTAAATGCATTTATTTTTTTTTTACACAGGAGTGGGAGTGAATGGAGTTTCAACCGTCGTTATTAACAGTATTTAATCCGATATAATGGATGTCAATAAAAATAAGTCAAACGCCAATTCAATGCTCCTTTGTAAATGCTATTGAAATCAGATAAGGCTTGTAATTGCTATGTCCGCACATTTATTTGCATGGCGTACTGATCTATTGTACCTTAATTGACACATTATTTTAACATTTTTAAATAGACAACAGAAAATGTGCGTCGCAGGGTTAAACGCGCTGGTCAATTCTACCATATGGTCTAATCCCCATTGATAAATCGAACTTGCAGTCTTTCATCCTCCTTCTAGTGTTTCATAATCTTATCCGCTAATGCGTCTACACCTTCCATTTATTTCCAGATCAAAAGAGCAGGCACGTTTCTAATAATACCCGAATTTAGCTCTGGTCGATAAATTCATTATACATGATGCTTCAGGTTATTTTATCGTAAACATGCCAAATGGAGGATCCCGTTTTTGAGAAGTAGGATGTCAGAGATTTGACATTTCTGTGATGGGCAGAAGTGTTCTTGAGATCTTAAAATTTTAAAATTGCCATTTCATTTTGGAGGAATTTTGTGTTATGAATAGAAAATAGGAGTAAATATTAAATACAGGAGAATGGCTAGATTGAATGAAAATTTCAAATAAAATGTACTTAAAGATCATTAAAAATCGATATTTATTTTAACCAAAACTGCAAATTTCATTATTCTTTTTATAAAAAAAAACCAAATATTAAGGAAAAAAATTATTTGAAATTTCACGGACTGATCGCGAGTGTTGAAAAATGTATGAGACACAAATTGCAAGTTTCCGGTAGAAAAAAAATATCGTTTAAATGGAACAAGCCTAGGAGGAAAGATCTGGTACCAATATTTCCGTGTGTCTTTATTTTGAAAGCATGGCTAAATGTTATAACAGTTGTTCCAATAGCATGTCCCAGTTGTAAAAATCTCCAAATGTAGAACAAATAAGATGCATCACGGTTAATGCATTGCAAAGATCCATTCAGAAAAAACGCCGGTAGGCAATCATGTAACATGTGTAACATCGCAGAAACCACTACTTCTCAAATATCACGAACATACAGCGGATACAAAGCTAAAACATCTTACGACATCACAAGGGGACCATTTAAACATCTGTGCTCGGAAAAATACAATTTTGTAGAGAAAGTGACCTCGAATGAACTTGTACGCGTTCGTAAGTTATAATTTTGTTTAATTATTCAATATCACTCATATTTTCTTAATTTTGTATAATTTGTTTAACATAACACAATGCACGCTAAAAACTCAAATGTTGAATTAACATTTCAAAAGGTTGGAGGAGTGACAACATTTACTAATGGTAAATTTAGGCTTTAGAAATGTTGGATCCAACACCTGAACAGTTGGATCCAACATTTTTTAAATGCTATTTTACCATTCTGAAAAGGTTGTCACTCCTCCAACCTTTTAAATGTTGATTCAACATTTGAGTTTTTAGAGTGTGTATATGCAAAAATGTAATATATCGGTGACGTTCAAATGAATAAATTCCAATATTAAATTGTATATTCTGTACCTAAGTTGGGTGGTTTTTTTTTTCAAAGCTTACAAAAGGAAATGGCATTAATTATTATCAATGAAGTAATACACCCTTGTAAATTGTCTTTCATACTGTAAGGCAACAATACTTTTAAAACAATACATACGTTTGCAGATAATTAGAACGGGGGTTGTACCAAACATTTAAAACACTGCACCACATTCATTTTAATTGACTCTTAATAACTCAAATATTTGAATTGCACATTGCAATGTTCTTTCATTTCAAAGATTAGGTTGGATTTAGCGACTACTATAATTTGTTTAACATGCGTTTATACCACATAATGAAAATACATGAATGTCTATTACGAAAGTACAATGAATCAGACTAATGGGGTATTGCTCAAAATCAACTGCAAATCAACTGCAACTTTGCAAATTGTAACGCGCATGTTCATTCGCGCTTCGTGCGCGCATTTAATAAGATGCGCATGAAACAATGATTTTGATTGGCGTATTCCGATCAACTGCAACTTCAAATCAATTGCTACTTTTGAACAACACCCCCTAAGATCTATAAAAATAAATTTCCATAAGTATAATGGCATCATCTTTTTTTAATTTTCGGAAATCTCAAAGGCATTCCAACACTAAAAGGAACAAGAGAGATGGACTATAATAACAACATTTTTATAACCCAAAGCAAGAACTGTTATCATTTGCTATAAGCCCATGACCTTCAATTAAATATTAAAATCTTCAGGCGCAAGATACTGCCTTTAAATTCTTTGAATATTTCTAACGATTTTTGCTTGGCTATCAATAATGGCTAAAGTCTGATCGCCTCACGCTACAATATCTCGTATAAGTTTTCTCACTTACGTTATAGCTAGAAGTGTAACACTGTCTTTTCTGGGACGAGGCCACTCCTGTTAGATAATTGCAAAATGTAATCAAGCTGATTTGATATTGCGGTGACCCACTAGCGATCTCTGAAGAGGAAAGGAAAGGCACTTCAGGAATCATTTCAAGAACAATTTCTCACTCTATCGATTTGCTTCTTTCGGTTTTCTCTATCATCCCTACAAACTTTTTATATACACTGTACCATTGTATTGTTCACGTGCACATATGTTTTTATTTTGTTGTTTTTACTGCTTTAAAAAAAAAATTGAATCGAAGTGTATTGAATCCCTAGAAACTTCCGTATAAATAAGTATGAAATATGAAGTACGATGTTTTCTGAGTCATATTGTAAAATATTAGAGAGCCATGAAAATAAAATGTTATTCATTATTTTCTCGCTGCGATTGTTTCTATTGTATGATCAAATGATCTGATGCTGTGAAAAAACTTACAATATGATTTCATTGCATTTTTCAATTTCAAACAGAAACAAACAAAAAAGGTCTTTCCATATTATATTTCAAGAATAGAACATCAAACACTTACATGAACCACGTGACTACAGAAACAAAGGGTTTACAGAAACTTGTGCCCGACTAATTGGGCAAGCAAACTTTAAGCCACTTTGCTAATTTCTGATTTCTATATAAAGTAATTTTGCAGTTGAAATCTCCAAAAAGGCAAAGAACTAAAATATGAATTCAAAACAATGTGTTGGCGAGAAGTGGGCTAAAAAGACACGTACAATGAATTCGACTGGTCAGCGCTACTGAAATCGTAACGGTTATACATTGATAATGTTTTAAATCATCGAAAAGCCTATATGGAGCTTAAAAAAACTGATTGATCTCGATTCATGGAATATCAAGTTATTCATAAACTGTAACAAACGATCTGCAAATCTATATATAAACCACATTTAAGCATAAACATCAATTTCTACCTTTCATCAGTCATAATATACCTACAAAGACTGTGCTGCACTCAACCCAGGTGAAAATAGGGTACCTGGCGGTAATTTATTCCTTGGAATGCTTGAGCGCCTAACTGGCTTGCTCGGCAGTAATAGCCAGGGCAATGATATGGTACCTAGTATCAAGCGCAGTAGAGTATATGCATATAGTGATTGCGCTATATAAATGGATCTATTATTATTATTATTATTACAAAGGGTAATCTGGGAATGATATTGGTTGTTAGCATACAAATTGGTTTTGCTTCTGGCATGATCTCTTTAATTGTGGAGTCCTGCATATATCTCATTTGATTAAACAGAAAAATAACTAAGTAATTAACATATTGATTAGACGCCTTCTCATTGTTAATATATTTTTTACTATTGTTCTGAAAGATACAAGATTTGGTCGCCGATCAGAAATCTCCATAAATTGAACAAGCCCGGGGATAGAATTTTGTTTTTAGTACAAATAATCTTTGACCATTGGAATAGGAATACAAATTCAAAAGAAAACTAAGACTTATGTTGGTAATTGTATGTACTGTGATAACAATAAACAGGGCCCCCGGGTAAGACAATACTTTGATTTATACTGATTACTCTGTTAAAAAAACAACGTAACAAATATACAATTAAATAAATGAGGATTTATCTGCATTTTTATCTCCCTTCTCTTAAAAAGGACAAAGATGTGAGAGTTATAATCGGAAACTTTTATCAGAAGGAAGCTATTCAAGTGTTCTGTGAGGTAAGCACATTTTAATAACTAAAAACATTACGTAAGCTAATACTGCAGGTGATAGGGTGTTAGTTTATTTGTTTATGTTTATGGAAAAGAAAAACAACGACAACAACACATGTGATGTATAAATTGCATATATCATTATTATTATTATAATGATAATACTAATTATTATTATTATAATTATTAATGTTATTATTATCAATATTAGTATTATTATCATTATTACTATCGTTATTATTATTATAAATGTTGTATAAGAATTCAGAATCTTTAGACCAAAGTTAATCTTTTCTTTTAATGTTTCATTGTTTTACAGGCGTATAAAGCGGAGATGTACGGTTTAAACTACGTCTGGTTAATATGGGGTCATTATGAACACGAGTGGTGGGTAAGTATCGGACAGGGTATTACATGCATATTTGATAAAACAATCCCATTAACTGGAACACCGTCTTGGTTTTAGTAATCACGAGAATATGAATTTTTACATAATCACAAACAAATAAAACTGGAATAAAATGATAGATAGGAATTCCCCATTCCTTGAATAATTTACAAATCTATGTACACTTTTGGAGTAATTAAATTAGGGACTCTTTGGCCCACACAACTTAAACATCAAGATCTTCCTCGAATCTGAAGAACAAAATCATTATCATTCAAATGAATATAAGTTTGAAATCAGTAAGATTAAAATTCATACTCAAAGAACATCTTTAGAGTTTTCATTATTCAAATCTTCCCCACTGAAATATTTAATATCATTTGACATAATTCAAGTGGTGTGTATCTTTTTTTATTAACATAATCATTATAATGATTCATACACATAAAGAAAATAATTAGCTTTAAATTAATGGCTTATGTTGGTTTAGTTGCTCTTACTCACTTTTACTCTTCTCTTAATGCACATTAAGCACACCATTGGTGCTATAAAAATTGCATTATAATTATTATAGCATTATCATTATCAAATTATTATAATTACAGAGAATGGATGCTGACACCACTGATTGTTCTCCTGATCAGCTTTCGGAAGCCGCAGAGGGTTACATAGCAGTGACCTTCGACGTGCTTGGTGATAGCAACAACAAAACCATCTCGAAAATGGTGAGTAAATATAAAAATGTGTATTGCCAAGGGATGAATAAAAAAGCTTTTTTGAGAGCCTGCCCCTGATTATGCCCCCAATACAAATAGTTTAAATGATCTATAAAATACTTATGTGCAATGGTCTGTCACAGACTGGTACTAAAACGGTTTGGGTGACACCATCTGCTATGTTGGGTGTTGTAACCAAATTGTGTCAAATCGAAAAAAAAATGATGATGCTTGAAAAGGCATATTGGTAACGGATATACTTTCTTATCCTGTGTAAGATTTGACGTGTGACTATTTAGGATGAGGTAAGGAAAAGGGAAATGCGGGAGAGAGAAAATGAACGCAAGTGAAGACATAGTCCTCTAATAATGGGGTATAACCCTCAAACAAGAAAGAGAGTCTCGCTACTCTTCGGGTACCATGACACGAGACGAAAAAAGGCAGACAGAGAGAAAGAAATAGGTAGATGGAGAGAGATATAAACAGTTAGAAAGAAAGAGAGAGAGACAGAGATATTGTTCTTGTATACGGCTATGTTATGTGGAAGGAGTATAAGTGTCGGGAAATAGAGATACCAACACAATATAAGCACTGGGGATTTCTTTATTAATATTACTCTCTTCATATCTCCACCAGATTGTTTCAAAATCGGGGTTTTTTTTGCCGAAATCCCTATGCGGATGTGGTGGCGAAAATGGAGAAAACGAAGGGTACTTTTACAGATCAGAAAACCACCACAATTTAAAATGCCCTTATCATTACCTTTTATATACCACCATATTCATGTAAAAACACTTGACTGTAAACCTCACCCAAGGGGACATTATCTACTTGACAATAATTATAACCGCATCCACACCGCAACATTCTTAACGGTGAGATATTAAAAGCTTTTTGTGTAAACAGAGCAACAAGGAAGACAGATTCATGAACAGACCACTGTCAAAATATTCGTATAGGTTTCGGTCGTAAGAACATCTTATTCCTCAGAGCGTGTACACATTTCCTCCCTTCCGTTCCCGTGGTATTCTTATGCTCTTCTGTTTCTTCTTCTTCTTCTTCCTCTTCCTCTTCTTCTTCTTCTTCTTCTTCTTCTTCTTCTTCTTCTTCTTCTTCTTCTTCTTTTTTTTTCCTTTTTGCATTACACCATTATCATTGTAATCATCATCATCATCTTGTTCATCTTCTTTATCTCCTTCTCCTCATTCGTTCTCTCCCTCTCTTTGTTCCTCGCCGTCTTTATTTTTTTCTTCCTCTCCTCATCATTCTTCTCCTTCTTCACCTCCTTGTCCTTCTTTTCTTCCCTTCCCTTCGATTTTATTTTCATTCCTCAGAGCAAATGTTTCCTCCTTTTCGTCATCCCTTAAAGCTCTTCTTAATTGTCTTCTTCTATTTCTTCATTCTTATTCTTTCTCCGCTCCCCTTCTTTTACATAATCATCATCCTCTCAATCATCATCTTGTCTATCTTCCTTTTCATCTACATCCCCTTTTTTCTCTCCCTCTCCTTATTCATCGTCGTCTCTATTTGTTATTTTTATTTTTCTCCTTGTTCACCTCCTTGTCCATCTTTTCATCCCTGTGATTTATTTTTTACCTACCCTTAGCATCATGTCAGCGTCACTTCTTCTGACTTCTATCCCTGAATATGTTCTAAAGATAATTTATAAGTATGTAACTTCCTTTATAGACGGAATTTCGAAATGTATAATCTAAACAAAACCAGTCGAATTTTCTAATGCCCGCAGAAAAAGGGCTTACTTTACAAACTATTTGAGGGAAGATTTATATATACTGACTTATTATTTCATCCTAGATCCTTTAAAAGATTACAAGCTAAATATGCATGCTCAGGGACAGAAGGGAGCACTGTATTTATATTTGAAGGCAAATGGATTGTTAACGTTGGTAATAAGCCGAATGGAATTATATTCATGAATGTCCATTTTGGCATATTATTCTTACATTTCGTGAAGTGTATCAGTGATAAGTGTATATAAATCGCGTATGACTGCAAATGCTTAGATTTATTAGTCACTGAAATTGTTGCGATTCAGGCCGAAAAGAAAAATAAGTTTGAGTGATGAATAGAATAATAAATCATTGCGGTTGATAACGACTAAGAGACGTGAATTAAATGGATGATTGAAAAGACCGATGTGAATAAATCAGAGTCTATTGCATGTATGCCCCACGTGTAGATAGAAAGTGGGGGAACAGATTAAGCGGACATAAAATTATCTAGCACGATAAATCATATCCTAATAGAAATGAAACGCGTTACTTGGAAGTTAATTCATTTGAAATATTAGCAGTGAAATAGATCTTTCGTTCAAGATGAAACTGTGCTTTAGTGATAAAGATTTCAACATTGAAAACGAAAGATGAATTAATTAAAAAATTGTCTAAATCGGCAGAAGTAATTATCATTGCTTAAACAATTCAAACATAAAAAGGAAAATAATATATCAGGTAAGAGAGTATTGTAATATACCAGGGACAAGGAACTCGTGTGCAATAGAGAGAAAAAAAATTAAGTAGTAATTCTAAAAAAGACAAAAGTGACTAAAATACCATGAAGTTAAGCATGACTTTAAGAAGGACTATAACACAACATGTTCTTCTGAATCAGTTTCATACAAAAAGTGCTCCACTTTGAAGGTGAGACTTTGTTGTCCAATAGAGAGATCACATTATTTCTATGAAAGCAACATACACGACATTTATGTATTATTTCAAAAGAACTCGTAATGTAATTACGAATGAGTGACAATAATGTATGTATATCCGGGATGATTTCTTGTTACCATGGCAACTAGCTGATTTGTGAGGATGCGCTCGTGAAAGCGGATACCGAGAACAAGAGCAAAGATGAAGTTTCCTTCGGCGATTGGACCTGTTTAACCCGAAGAAATAGATCTTGAACCGCCGCGCCGCGAACCAGGGGCCAGTTGCAAGAAATTGGTTATCCTATTCTTGCTAAGTCGTCTTAACATCTTATACCACCCTCTTCACACAGACACAGACGTGGATACGTCTCTGTTAAAAGGATGGAACAAGAAGATAAGACGTCTTAGCAGGAAGAGGATAGCTAAGACCATTCCGTGCAATTGGGCCCTGGTTTCGTATGTCGACTTCCTTCGTGATATCATTCTTATCTGAGGAATTGCATTCACAGAATGATTTGTTTACTTCTGAAGGCACATTTGATGCTTGCAATAAATCAGAAATATCTGCTTTTTGGCTGAACAGTGGTAAAAATTCCAGCTAACATTCAGTATTTGGATAATTTCCCGCCAAAATAGGAAACGTAACATTCCAAAATATAATCTTCCGTTATGAATAAAGTTATAGTTTTTTGTTTATAAATTACCAATTGTGCTGTTAACACGCCGAGAGGTAAACTTCATGCTGCCCGTATTATTTTTTACTTTCTTTTTAAATTTTCGGCAATAGGAAGAGTTTGCACCTGTAAAGTTATTAGGTGTTTCATCCTCGGATTTTTTTCATTTACATCAACGCTGTTGTAAATGTTACGAGAAAAAACTGTATACTAAAGTTTCATTTGTATTTCTCCTCCCCCTTTTTCCCAGAATTAGAGGATTCCTCAGGCGGATCTACCAACACCATTTCTTTCATCATTATCTAATGATAACCACTCAACATAATATTTCAAATAATATAATAGGCTAAATCCAGTTTTCCACAATTTCATAACAAACTATGAACAAGATTTTTTTAATAAGGATAAGATACTGTTTCACACGACAGAGTGTGATGCAAGTCCCTTTAAACCCTGCAATGGCTCCGCCAGACCTTCTCTACTAATCTCTATCATGAGGGACTTAAGCCTACTACACTGACGGAAATTCGAAAATGCAACTTTTATGCTATTTTTGTTTTTGAACCATACTAGTTTCTGGGACACTTTATGAATCTTGAAATAGTCGAATTCCCACAATCATCATCATCTTTTTTGAAGAAAACGCCCTAGAGACAATTATGGTCAGTGTAAATAGATGAGCGGCGAGTGTGTTTTAAGTACATTGAGGCATAGTCTTTCATTTTGGGGATAATTTTCAGAAACGTTTCAAGTAGAGAATCGCGGAGTATGGAATATCTTTGTGAAGGGAAGTTTGAGAGCTGAATGGGAAAGGAGAATTTGTATTTGCATGCCCGCAAGACAGAGGGTGTGAGTTAGGGGCAGATGGAAATTAGACTTGGAAAAATATACGTAGAGAGCTGGGAGGTGCAAGGCAAACATGCTTAAGTGGTGTTACACCGAAAGTTCTGCACAGTGTGATTGTGCTAGACATTCAGTCTATACCTCATCTTTGGACCTGAAATGCAATGTTGCAAATGTGTACCAAGAGAGACCCAACAGTGGTGAATGACGTAGCACTTACATGCTCTATAAATTTGGAAAAAAACATGTTAATTATTAGTTACACCTAACTAAGCTTTAAAGCTATTAATTTTAACCAGGTTCGTGTTGAGAGTGTATGTTTAAGGTGGAATCATATATAAAGATAATAAAACATGAAACGATCTACAAATGTAACCTATATGAAAGTTTAAGAAAAGAAATTGCGTACGAAATCATAGTTTTGAAACAACCGATCAAAGCCACTCGGGTGCTTTTAAATTTTACTATAATAAATCCTCTGAATTGATGAATAATGATTTCAATTTTCTAGTTAAAGCTTTTTCTTTAAATCGAGCCCTCATTCCCCCAGGGTAAGGGGATTTGTGTGACATATGAGAAATGCTATGATAAATCTGACATTTATAAAGAAAATTAAGTGCATTTTGCGATTGCCCCGAGCTTCTTGATCAACCATTTTTTTGCCAACAACATCACCTGTGCTTTCGAAAATATATTCTCTTTGTGTTGAAGAGTAAAAAGCTATGTTCGCTCAATCCGCAGTTCGCTAGCTTCATAAGCGAAAGGTCCTGGGTTCGATCCCCGACATTGACATACCACAAGGTGGAGGCGCCATGGTGTAGTGGTCGTGACTCTCGTCTTTGAACTAGAGGGTCGTAGGTTCGAATCCTACCCACGGCGTCAATTTCCTTCAGCAATAAATTCATCCACATTGTGCAGCACTCAACCCAAGTGAGGTGAATGGGAACCTGGCAGGAATATTTATTCATTGAAATGACAAGTGCGCTGCGGATGGCTGCCGGGCTAAAGCCAGGGTAATAATAATGTAAATCGGCTTGAGCACTCAGCAGAGTGGATACGTGCGCTATATAAAGTGCATCTATTATCATTATTATTATAAGGTGTTAGAAGTTGGGAGTTACTGCTATTCTGTTTTTGCGTTCAACCAAAGAAAATATCGAGAAATGTGCATATCTGCACATATTGGGTATTTAAAGGAAAATCACAAAGACATTATCAAGCCTGGAATGTGCGGGTTTGACGAATGAAATGCGAACGGAATGCGAAAAGTGATTGGTATTGTGAGGTCAAAAAAGGGAAAACATTTCGAGCAAGAATGAAAAAAAATTGGACGAACCAAACATCTTCCAGTGAAGCCTTCGAAAGGGTTATATGCACACAAAGAAAGTATTTCCCCGATTTATACGGTGTATTCCTGTACAACATTACTCAGCAGAATAAGAGGAAGGAATTTCCTTATGTGTACATAATAGAGCTATGTATCCACAACACACTGCTTGAAATGATTCAGTAAATAGACATGTCCAATGAATGAAATGTTACAATAACAACCTGACTCCTTGAGTGTGGCAATTATTTTCTCAGATATAAAAGGCATAAGAAACAAAGGAAAGAATGAGCGAGCGTACAATTTGATTTACGACAACAATGCACTTGCACCTTACTTACAATAGCGTTTGCCGTCATAGTATTTTGGATAGCTTTAGAGGACAAAAAAGTAAATACATAAAATAATTCAAAGCATGTAGAGGAAGACAGTTTGCCCTCTAAATTATGCTGGGTGGTTCCTTCTGCAAGTGTACTCTCCTTGACGTCATGAAGTAAATAACACGAAATAACTCGAAATAACTCGAAATAACTCGAAGGATTCCGAAACCGAAATGCAAAAAACAAGCCCTAAAATCAGGTTTTTGTTTTACATGATCAAATTTGATATAAAACAGTTCTTTCAAGATTTTATCCACATAATCACCTTTTCGTACATGTAAAATATGTTGTATTCGTGATTTCCCTCGTGGTTCTTCTTTAAGGTGTGGTCACGCCGGCCAAGCAGAGCTGCAGCGGTCCTTTAGTGGTAGGGCAGAAACATAGTTTATTCTGCAAGGACAGACTCTCGGCTTTCCGTGTGTGCATTCGCAGACCTTTCATCACACTCTGGCATGCACACACCGAAAGCTTAGGGCCTGTCCTTGCAGACTAAATTCCGTTTCTGTCCTACCGCTAAATGATCGCCACAGCTTCGTTCGGCCGGCGTGACAATATCTTTAGCCAATTATAAAAATGATAATAGTAATTTTCGTTCCAGCTAATGATACTTGAATGGTACTTTAATAAAATCATTCAGTTTTTTTCTTCAATAATGCAAGCAGTTACAAGTGCTAGAGTATCATCTTTTTTAATAGAGGATAGAGGACAACGTATATCAGTACGGAAGAGCGTAAAAAGCTAGTCAAGAAATGGCCAAACAATCTGCATGTTTCTATATATTTTTTTATTCACTCTAATCCGACATTTCTGATTCTGTCGATTTCTTTCGCTGAGTAAGGCCCCAGTCATATAAGACCCAAGAAGCAACACGAATCAACACGACTCTTTGTCCGGACGCAGTTAACTGTAAACTGAACAAAGATTCATGTTCAATCGTTTTGCTTCCGGGATTTTATGTGACTGGGGCTTTAGATTTTTACGAAAATACAAAACTCAATCAGACCCAAGAGTTTAGGATTTATGAATCAATCAGCCTGTGAACATATTTCTAATTCGCCTGATTGCGCGCCAACATCCCGTCCACGGCGGTGTTTCACCTAATCGTTCTTAAAAATACACACGACTTTAAGAAAGACTGGAGTACGTTAACGAGTCTAATACGCACAATATTCTCGATCATTCAGCGCAAGATCTGATACCAGTCGAACTTCATAAAGTTTGTCTTATCTTGGTGAAACATCTCCCCGGACGGTGTTTCATCAAGATACTGAAGACTTCACGTACGACTGATAACAGTTCTTGCACTAAACGATCTAGAATCTTACGTGTATTACACCCGTTAACGTTCTCCAGTCTTTCCTAAAGTCGTTCGGAACTTTAAGAGCGATTTGGTGAAACACCACCCTGGTACTGTTTCTGGATACATTCGTTGGTCATGTGAGAGATTTGCCGATTGATGGTTTAATAGTGACACATCGGATGGGAGAGACGGAATTTTTCTCAAACTGTCACATAATCATTGCGTCTTCATTTTAAAGACACTTTCATGCAGTCTAATTTTTTTCTTTAAACAAATTCTCAATTAAGATGTAAGACCTATGTTACTACATTCAGATTTATTAAAAAAATGCATAAAGTGCACTAAAGAGGAAGTTGGAAAGAAACCGTCAATATATCTTTGAAAATTGATTAAAATGTACCACTGTCGCTTTATTCCTGCACATTGTGCCTTAAAATGTGCCATAACCGGACATGTGAGCCTCAGCGGTAGAGCGTCTGCCCCATGAACGGAAGGTCGTGGGTTCGATCCCCGGCCGAGTCATACGAAAGACTTCTAAAAATGGGACCATCTGCCTTCTTGCCAGGCGCTCGGCATTTAAGAATGGAGAAGGGTAATAATAACTTTATGTTATGCAGGGTCCGCTGGAAGAACAGCTTACAGCTGAAAGTGGTTACCCTGGGTAAATAAAAGATATTATTTTAGGTCGTATATTGGCTTTTAGTTCTTTCGAAGCACCCGCCATTGATTTCGAAGCCTAGTATGTTAAAAGCTAAGTTTATATACACCACTAATTATCTATGGACCATTTAAAGCCTGGCAGTGGAGAACCTTTTAAACGGAAACAGTGTTATGCAAGCCCTTTAGGCAGGGATTCTAAAATAATACTGAACTTTATGTGATGAACCACAAGATGCAATATCATCTTCTGTAGAAAATGGTTTAAATAAATCATCATATGATAAAGAACTACTCTTTTTCAAATAGCGAACCCTGGTGTTTTAAAAGTGTATCAACCTGCTTTTAAAGTCAGAAGATTTCAATTAGAAAGAGTTGACATCCTTTAATTTTTTTAAATTTCAGATATGTTTTCTGTTCAAAAATCATTTTTCCCACCACCTTTAAGATCAATTTCCCATTCTTAATATACTATTGTGAAAATGTAAGAAAACATTTTTGACTTACATCAAATAACTTTTTTTGCAGTAAAAATGAAAATAAATGTAAAAAAAAGAAACAGTCACTTTTATCCACCCACAATTTGCGTAATATTGTCCATAAACTTTTCATGAAGCACGTTAATCAAACATTCTTATGGGAATCGATATCACACAATGCTTGTTTTGTGAATATAACACAATTAAAATGATTGATTCCAGCTCTACATTTAAATAACTAATATTCTATCAGACTCTTTCGCTCCTCTGAAACAAGGTAGACATGGAAACCGTTATTAATTTTCAGCGTTCGTTCATTTGATTGTTGCCAGTTAGTGCGATAATTCTTCATCTTCATAAGAATATAATTTGTGTTGACATTTAAAATCATTTCATGTGATATTCCCCCGCGTTACATTGGTTTATGTTTAAAATTGTATGTTATTACTATGATATAACGGTAGACATGAAATAACGAACACAATCATAAGAAGTTCCGAGCATTGTGATTCATTCAAGCAAATATAATATTGACAAAAGCAGACTTTCTGTTCTCGTATTCTAACATACCGGTAGTTATTTCTCAATATCACGAATTTTCCTAAATTTGATAAAGAACAGTTGGTAATGAAAGATTCGATAGAAGAAAGAGGACTCAAATATAAATAAAACAACATTGCAAGTCTGATTAATATGAAAATACATTTTATATGACTAGAAATATAAAATTGATGGCATTGCGATTAACGTGGGTTCATTGGACACTATTAATTGTAATAACATGTAGTAAAGGATAACAGGTATATCATACAATTATAAGTTGCTTTGTACGTTTAACAGATCAAATTAATCGAAATAGGAAATAAAATGGACCATTTTAGCTCGGGTATGTGAAGTCATGGAGGTACAAACAGCTCTGAAAAGATTGTAACGCAACTATTTGAGTGTGTAATTACATAATGAAGAAGGAATTGTACACCACTACTTTGAAGGGTGTGCGTACACACACTGCGGGGATATAATTTGATTTTGAGCCCTCTATATGTTTTTGCCATTATCCAGTTGGCTAGGTCGTTGCTTAATGATTCATTATAATCTAAAGTGATATTAATCAATCCATTAAACACGATGAGGTGAGGGAGTCAAGATATATCTAGAAATGTGTTTTGTTTTTCCCTTGATGTGAGGTTACGTAGATTGATATTGACCATGAGTGTGTGAAATAGGTTCTAATGTTTTTCTTGGAAATGCTGAAAAAACATCGCTTCTCTTGAGTGAGTTCCTACAAATTAATTATTATTAATCATTAAGAATAAAACGGATGTCTTGAAACACAAGCAAACATTACCACATGCACACATTTATACTCGTCCACGCAAACAAATATACACACATGCATGTAGACTTATACACACATCTTCACACCCACACACACACAATGACGCATTAACAATTTGATTGTTTGTTTTTTTTTTTTGTAATTTTGATCCCTTTATTGGGTTTCATATTAAGCATCCTGTTGCAATTAAGCTTTGTAATGGTTAATTCATTATCTACACGGAGAACATAACAGACAGTACCGAACAAGGAGTGATATAACGCCCCCAGACATTCAAGCAAACATTTTTGTAAATCAACACAAACGTGACATTTCTACATTTATGATTCCTTAATTCATGTAGAACATGGCACTGGGCGGAATGAAAAACATTTGTTGTTTAGTTATATTTATGGAGAAAAATATTTGAATAAGACGTACCACAATTTTAGCCACTATTTTATCTGTAGAACAAAATGAAAGTGTGCCATATGGAAGTCACATGGCACTGGGCGGAATGAAAAAAAAACGCTTGTTGCTAAATTATATTTAGGAGAAAAATATTTGAATAAGACGTACCACAATTTTAGCCACTATTTTATCTAAGGTCTGGGAAACGAGTTGACTTTAAACGGCTTCAAGATTTCCCTTTCTTTTCTTTAGAATCAGAACAACAAAAGAGTATTTAGATATAATAAGGTAAATAGGTACTTTAGATAGTATTCTTCACACAAGTGAGCAACAACGGATTGCATTACTTTTCCTCTCCATTTTAATTCAATTAACGATTTCATGTTATTTCAATTACTTGTAATATTTATCTTCATGTCTCATTTGATTTTGTTCAGATCCTGTAATTTTGCACATTCTGAGTCATTCCTACATCATACTTATGATCAAAAAAGAAAAAAGTAGTTCACCCGTCCTTTTATACACATTTGTCTTTAAAGCAATCATATGCCCTGTGCAATCATGGCCCTGAGAATATGAAACCAATGATAGGCTCTTGCGTGTATAAGTACAACGCGTAAAGAGTTAACGATAAACGACGCCTGCTGGTTTTTTCGGAGTGTACTTGAAAGTGTATGTACTAAAGTATACGTTGGCTGAAACAGAAACGTGTGATCAAAATTTAAAGCACCTCACAACTATGTGAATTGAGGCGGACGAAGGCGGGCGAATTAGCGAAATGCTCAAAATTTACATGAATTCGACAAATCCAAATCCAGTTCAACAGATTAATATGGCACGCGACGATGACACGATAAGACAACCGAATGAAGATCAATGTTTGATAATAGCTGCGATTACAAACGAAGACAAAGCCCATCAAGGATGTAATTTTGTAGGAAACTTTTCAACTTGATTTAAATGTTTCCAGACGAATTCGAAAGAATCTCAAAGGTATGTGAATTAACAGATGAAGAGCAACTTTGACCTTCGATTAATAACGACTGAAAGTGATTCTTAAAAACGTGACTTCGTCAAACATCACAAGCATTAATCAGGGTATTCACGTAGGTGTGTGTGTGTGTGTGTGTGTGTGTGTCGGATGGGGGGGGGGGGGCTTTTAAACTGGCACGTTCCCTCCTAACAACACTATCACTAGCAGATCATACCGAAAGGTTTCAGAATACGTTCAGGTAGCGATGCCCTTTTGGAGTAGTTTGCACCCACAGGCAAACAATCGAAATAGTTTTTTGCGGGTTTGAGATAGGGGCAAAGTCTTTTGTTCGTAGTAAGTACTTATTAGATAATGGTGTCTCACGAAACAGGCTCTGCGAAGCTAAAGACTACATGCCCTACTCAAGGAATATATCTATGCTTTAGGCTAGTAAGAACCAGTTCTTATCTACATTCCCAAGCTAATAGATTCTTGTTTTGAGAGCAAAAATTAAAATGTCAGTATTTTCAGGCAACACAGATTAACTTTCACGATCCTTATAAAAACCAGTTTTACTTGTATGAGATAGCTGGCTATTATCATAGAAAATCTCTAAAGTGGCCCTCTAAACCGGTTCAGAAGGCAATATCGAAAAATGATTTTCAAGGTGGAATTTTATTTTAAAAGCGACTTAACTGATACGTTTAATCTGATGATGATGATCAATCTACGTGTAGTATGGAAACGCCATTATCTACTCACCTTTGTTTGCGGTCATTGGAAGTGTCTCCAGCTTAGTCCTATGTGTGGTTTATCTGACCTCGGGCTATCAGTAGACGTATAACTCGGAGCCCTAGGATCCACATAGTCAGATCTTTCCCGTCAGTGGTACTTGCACGGCAATAGTCTTCTGCCCTCTAGTGTTGGCATCAATCGCTGAATTCGTTTGTTAGGACAATGCTTATTGTTAAAGACCGTTGTACTTGAACTGCTGCAGATCTGCTCTCTTCCCTGAATAAGAACGAGGATAGAAATTAAAAAATGTCTAGAGCGGGGTGAGGATATTTGTGAAGTTCTTTACTCGTAGCCAGTACTAGTTGGAGTAATGGTGTCACAAGAAACAGATGTTGCGTATCTATAAAGCCCATCTGTATTTCTTTGGGGTAGTAAGATTGTGTTGAGAACAAAAATTACATTTGGGTATTTTCAACTAGTACAAATGAACTTTCATAATCCTAATAAAAGCCAGTTTTACGTGAAAGAGATAGCTGGTCATTATCGTAGAAGAATGCTAAATACTGCACCGGTTCAGAAAACCATATCGAGAAAGCGTTCCCAAAGCTACATTTTAATCTTACAAGCAACCTAACCAATATGTTTAGTCCGGTGGTCGATTTATGAGTAGTAGGAATGCCACTGCAGTAATGAACTCACCTTTGTTTGCGGTCATCGGACAATTCTCCATTTTAGTCCTCTGTGTGGTTTAGAAGTCCTCGGGATATCGGCAGGCGTGCAACTCGGATTTTACTGCTCCACAGAGTCAGATCTTTTCCCTCAGTGGTACATGACAGTAGTCTGCTGCCCTCTTTTGCTAGCATCAATCGTTGGATTCGTCTCTTAGCACAGTGCTTAAAGGTGAAGATTGTTGTACATGATCTGCAGATATGATCTCCTTCCTGAATGAGAATGAGAATGAGAATAGAAACTAAAATGTGAATCACCATAACAGCTGGAACAAATATTTCCTCATAGAAGAACGTATGATTTTGATAAGCGATTTATATACATGTCTGGAGCTGGTTTGCTGGAAAGAAATCACTCCGATGTACTCACCTCTGCTCGCGGTTATCGGACGTGTCTCCAGTTTAGTCCTTTGTGTGGTGTATTTGTCCTCTGGCTACCGAGATGCGCGTAACTTGGAGCTTTCCACTCCACAAGATCAGACCTTTTCCCTCAATGGTACATGACAGTAGTCTGCAGCCCTCTATTATTAGCATTAACCGCTAGATTCGTCTGTTAGGAGACTGCTTTATGGTGGAAACTGCAGCTGTACTTTATCTGCAGATGATAGCAGATATGCTCACCTTTCTGAATAAGTAATGAGGAAATAGTTGAAATGTGAATCGTAAAATAGCTGAAACAAATATTTTCTCTGGGGAAAAAAACATGATTGTAACATGCGATTTATTTATGTCTGAGGCTGGTTTGCGGGTAGATATTAGAAATGAGAATGGGATCTTGACTTCCCATAAGACATAGCCATCCCTATATACTCATATAGAAGCTACTCATATAGGAGCCACCCAATGTTGTACCTGATTGGGTCTGCGAGTGAAGAATACATTTGGATGACCCTTATCGTCATGGACAAGTATACCTAGCCCGGAGATATCCGGTCGAAACAGGATCTGTCCGCTAATAGGCTACAAGCCGAGGACAGACACTTAATGTCGTTTTATTTTCAAGTAACCAGACAAGTTCATCATGTGTTCACACTTGAAGACATCGTTCGTGTTTTCACGAAGTGATGGGAGCCAGAGGGTATTGTTACACGAAATGAGTTACAAATCCATTGAAAAGTGTCCTTCTATAGAAATTAACACGCTGTTCGATATGATGTCGTTGATTTGGCGCTATGTCTGGATGTCTTTGTCTTCATGCAGCCATATTCTTTGTCTCCCGTCACTTCGTGAATACACTGACGACATAATCAATTCGGTTTTCATGATTATGCGCATGTATGTACCATACACTGTGTTCAAAAACTTTGTCGAAGGATTGTCTGTCATCAGACAAGATTATCGTGCGTTCACACTATATGACATAACCGATTCTATTTACTTCATTTTGCACTTGTTTGAACAGTACAGTGTGTTAAAAAATCTTGGTAGAAACAGGATCTCTGTACTACAAGGCGAGGGCAGACTAAATGACGTTTAATTCCCCAGTCACTAGACAAGTCCATCTTGTGCTCATACATGAGGACATAATCGATACTGTTTTCATGATTATGCGCTCGTATGCATAGTAAAATGTGTTAAAAAACGATGTCGAAAGATTATTTGTCCGCTAGCCTAATAGGCTACAAAGCGAGGGACATGACTTAATGACGTGTTATTCTTCAGTCAACGGACAAGTTCATCGTGCGATCACACTTCATGTTATAATCGATTCTGTTTTTATGATTATGCGCTTGTAGGCGCAATACAATGTGATCAAAAATCTTGTCGAAAGATTCTCTGTTCGTTGACAGGCTACAAGGCGGGGACAGGACTTAATCATCATTAAGTATTTTTAGTCACCCTGCGTTCACACTTGAGGACATAATCGATTCCGTTTTAATTCTTTTGCGCTTGCAAAGTACTGTACAATGTCTTAAAAAGTTCGTCGAAAGATTATCTGTTCGCTAGCATGCTACATGGTGCGAACGCGAATTAATGACGTTTTATTTTTTTTTCAGTCACCACGCAAGTTCATCGTGCGTTTATACTTGAGGATAAAATAGATTCTGTTTTCAAATATCATGCGCTTGTAGGAACAGTACAGTGTGTTCAAAAACTTTGTCGAAACTAATAGGCTACAATGCGGGGACTGGGCTTAATGACGATTTATTTACGAGTCATCAGACAAGTTCATCGTGCGTTCACACTTAAGGATATAATCGAATCTGTTTTCACGATTATGCGCTTTTAGGCGTAATACAACGTGTTTAAAAATCTTGTCGAAAGATGATCTGTTCGCTAATGGTATACAAGGCGTATCCATGTTATGGCCGAAAAGCCTACTTAGAATGAGGCGTAAGAGGGAAATATCGGCCCTCTTAAATTATCCATTATATAGAGCTCGAGGGTTATAGAATGTTTCCCTTTCTTTTCGAACCAACAGCAGCCCTTTCTTCCCTTGAAAGTAAATAAATATTTTACTCTTCGGTTCTGATATGTTCATATCTTACAATAAATTGATAGCCGGTGCTGTTCGTCCTTTAAAACAGGAAGAAGTGGTTTTAGATGAAAATTAACATAATTATATACCTTGCTTTAAAAGTGAACCTACTATCTTTGTTAGATGTGAACCTATAGCAAATGTAAAAGCAGGAATAAATGTGCTTTGTGAAGAGGATCATGGATATTTTGCACAATGACATACTTATATCGTATTATCAACGTATATACGCTTGATGAGGGGTACAGCAAGTAATATGATCATGTATCAATATGAGTGCCAACCGTTACTATATATTCCTCTTTTCTATACCATTTAGTGTATTTTGTGTCATTTGCGTGATTTCCTTTTTTTAATTTGTTATTTTCTTTCGTCGAACGAAAACCGTCTACAATCTAATTCAGTAGATTTCATATCTATCTTTTTTTTTGTTCCTCTATAAGACTCATAAACTATTATGACATTGACTCAATCGTCTCGGAAGGGCTGGCTTAAACATTTGGGCATGTTTACTGATTGTTTGTTTGACGTCGATGCAACCATTCCTTTACATTAACGTGTGAGACAAATAATGTTTGTATTCAGAGTATATTTAATAATAATAATAATAATACACGGCTTTTATATAGCGCTTATCAACTCTTCATTAGAATTCTCTAAGCGCTCTACAATTGCAGCATTATTACCGTGGCTTTAGGGAAGGGGACCATTCAATCATCCACCTATTTTTCGAAAGGATGTTTTTGTGTCTTGTTCAAAATAACAAATGGCATTCTGCGAATCACGGATTACCATTTAATCTGCGTGAAATATATCGCTAAAAGCACTTAATCCTATGGGGGCGTTGCCACATTTACTACCTTCACAATCAAAATCCTTTCGAATTTCCTTAAAGCCAAATTCCCTCTCGTTGTGGTTGTTTTCGTTTCGGAGCGAGCAAAGTTCTAAACCACGTCACACTTGATGGTGATATTCATATGTTTATCCTTAACCTTTTTAAATGGAAACTTTTCATACTATATGAGAGATGGGTTTAATAGATCTATTAATCAAGATGTTGTTCATCCCGAAACCTATTTTACATTTCGAACGAAATTATCAGGACAGCGCACTGTGAGCAGAAGGGACTAAGAATTTGGGACAAAGCAAAACACTTCATTCAAGCACTCACAATAGCTAGATACACAAAATGAAATGTCCTAACCCATTCCTTTGTGGAAATATGTCAAACAAGCGTCGCACAATTAATAGTATGGGTGTGACACGATGAAAACTATTTCCGTAAAATAAAGAGGGTTATGGGATAATCGATCAGTACGTCGTGTATTGAAATGTGCAGACACAACAACCACAAGCCGGTTCCGATTTCAATGGCATTACAAAGGATCATTGTATTGGTGTTCGAGTTGATTTTATGGAAATAGATTACATCCTAAGAGTACTTTCTTTTGTATGTATCTAGCTATTGTGTAAGCCTGAATGAAGTTGTTTACTTTGTCCAAATCCATTGTCCCGTCTGTTCACAGTGCCGATTTTTTTCAAAAAGGTATACCGTCTTAGAAAAAAAAACCTACCGGGCTTTGAACCAGATTATAACCTTCAGACTATATCCGCGGAAGGAATTCATCACCTGACAAAAGTAAATTCCACAGGCTTTAAGTGAAAGGTGGGATATCTTTCTACTCTTTCCTTTCCCTTTAGTGTGCTGTGCTTGTTTTTTTCTGTGTCATTACAACCCCTGGAATGCAAATTTCACACGCAATCTACACCCACACATACAATTTTAATTAGTTTAGACTCTTTATACAGTCAAACCTGTCTATAGTGGCCACTGTCTATAGTGACCACCTGTCTATAGTGGCCACTGTCTATAGTGACCACCTGTCTATAGTGGCCACTGTCTATAGTGACCACCTGTCTATAGTGGCCACTTAACTTGACTCCAACCAGGTGAAAATGCATGTTATAGAACCTGTCTATAGAGGCCACCTATCTACAGTGGCCACTTTTTCTGTTTCCCTTGAGGTGGCCTCTGTAGATAGGTTTGACTGTACTATATTCTACATTTTTTTTCTCCAATGCGATCTCATCTATATATGATGTATACATTTATCAGTATAATAGTTGTTTTCAACCCCAAATAGTTCGCCTTATTCTTTATTACTGTTATTCAT
Source organism: Temnopleurus reevesii (assembly GCA_036244855.1). Lineage (NCBI taxonomy): Eukaryota > Metazoa > Echinodermata > Echinoidea > Temnopleuroida > Temnopleuridae > Temnopleurus > Temnopleurus reevesii. The sequence continues at coordinate 72,108 of BQKZ01001425.1, forward strand.
CACAAAGCTATCAATCACATATTTACTTGAATAGGAACTTAACCCAGCCAGTGATATGATTTCAGTCGATAGAGACAAATACAGGGATTAAACTGTGAATATTGTGACCAAAATATGACAATCCATTCAAAAGTTGTGAATTTTGATCGTTTTGATTTCCACCCCGCATGGGCTCCTTAAATTGCCAAGTTACAGGCACAAAATGTATGGGTAAAGTTCCCCTTTAACAATAAGGAATAGAAAATGCAAAATATTTGACCCTCCCCTTCTCAAGACAGTAATTTCACCCTCATTTGTTTTTCATAGACGGTCCGTTTTTGTTTGTGTCAATTCACTTGCTCCTTATCAATCGTTTTGGTCCTTATCATGAAAAGACACCCTTTTTGGAAGATATACAACCCTTCATCTTTATTCTTTTGCCGTTCAGGACGTCGACAGGAAAATGTATAATTTCTACCCCTTCAATAGACTTAATATGGATCAACCCTACCCCTACTCTAATACTTCTTAGCTTTATTTACATCAGTCAACAACAAACTCGGCAAAAAAAAAATGTATACAATTTCTCAATTTCGTCATCTTCTTATTACCCTTGAACTAATCAAGTCACGTTTCATGCTTTTGTTCATTTTTGTGTATTTCGTCTTTTTCCCTAGCCACTTATATTATTCATCATTCTGATCTCCATTTAGGCAAATCAATCGACGAACGGCCCCTCAACCTTGAAAACTTGAAATGCCTACATTCCTCTTCTATCAATGTGAAGTTCATTACTTTGTGAAACCAACTTAGGACTAATGATTGGGCCCCAGGACGAAAATACAATCTATAAAATGAAATATCGAACCACATGGGTGCCTCCGAACATTCCTGACGCCTGTATTCCTTCTGAATTCATAGAAATGCTCGGGTATTTTATCTTTGCAAAAATGCAAAGAATCTGATATGGTCTCCTAATATCTTCAGTTGTAAATGCATAGCGCGAGAGTGGGGAAATTTTGGGGCGGTAGACACCCAAGTCAGAGCTAGGGGCACCAACATTGTGGAAGGGGCGCAAAATTAGGGGTGACAACTTTTTTTCCTTTTTTTTTTTTGCTTGTAAGCCAGGTCAGCTCCCCCCTCCCCATTTTCTGAGAGAGACAGAGAAAGAGAGAGAGAGAAAGAAAGAGAGAGAGAGAGAGAGAGAGAGAGAGAGAGAGAGATGGGGGCGCCAAATTGGTCGAGCTCCCGCTTCCCCAAAACCCTGGTGTGGGTATGAATCGTATAGTACTTATTATAAGATCTGAAAACTTTTGCGTAAAAATTATTTCATTAAGGATTTAGAAATGTTACAGTTTTCATGTAATAGTCAATCGAGTGAAAATGTCAGATCAGATATGGATTTTTATCTTTATCTCTCCACTCTTTCTGAAACTCTGCATCATTCAATCTAAGAGTGGATATAAACAAAAAATGAAGTGATTTCTTTTTTTTTCAGACGACGAAAGAGAAAGGAAAAGAAGTAAAGCCCCGGTCACATAGCACCCCGGAAGCAACACGATTCACCCGACTCGTTGTTCTGAAGTAGTTAACTGTGAATTAACAAAGAGTTGGGGTGAATCATGTTGCTTCCGGGGTCCTATGTGACCAGGGCCTTAGGATGTATAAAGCGGGATGAAGAGAGATGGATAAAGATTGATGTGGAGGAGGGAATGTGAGAGGCAGAGGGAGGTCAGTCTCCTCCCTTTGGATTGAAAAAAATAATTCCACTGTCTCTTTCAATGTCCCCATGCAACATCCAAACCCATTTCCATATGTGTGTGCTTTGTACAGTCTGAATAATAAATAAAAATATCTAACCGCGATAGGAATATCGATAATAACGCCATCATTTTTAAAAAGTTCCTGAAGCAAACAATATGATTCTTCTTTAATATCAATAATTGTTAAGATATACAATATCTTCTTTGTTACTTGAGTGGGCTGGCGTTTGCACGGAATACTTGATATATTCAGGATAAAATCAAAGTCCATCTTCCTTTTAGCCAGCCAAACACCACCCCATTCTCCTCACAAACTACGGGAACCGAGCTGAACATTCGGGCGATTATGCACCAATAAAATTAAGATAGTTTGCCGTCTCGCCCGCCTCCGGCGCTCCCCAGGGACGGTTTACCTAGAGCACTTAACTTTGGCGGTTTGAAAATATACGCCCGACCCGAGAGCAATCATCAGAATTTCAGCGCCACTTCACCTCCGATCACCCTTTTAGGGCCAACTTGATTTGATTGTTGTGTTAAGTATTCATCCGATTTCCTCAATCTGCAGATGTGGGGGTTCATGTTTGCGCAACAAATGATGCACAAATCTTTGACCTATTTTGACATGCGCCAATATTTTTATGATCTCTCAAATTTGGCTGTGTTTTGATCGGATGGCATTGTGGAGGGATGATTGTTCAGGTCATTATGCTGCCATTTGGCTGAAAGAAAGAAATACGGGAATTCAATTCAATTCAATTCATTTATTTTAATAGTGTCTTAAAGGGGACCAACCCCATGAATTATCGTCCTCTCATTGAATGATAAAAAAATCAGATGAGCAATATGTGAAAATGTGAACAAAATCTATTAAAAAGTTACGAATCTTCAAAGTGACAGAGATATGACGAACACTGCCCCTGATGGACATCCATGCGATTAGTAGCATCCGTGACGTCACTCTGTATACACAATTTCAACTTTTCTTCCTTTTTCGGAAAAATCAACAAAATGTTGATCTTTCTCTTGAGTATAATGTTTGCTTTATCGATTTTCCATGTATTTTGAGATGAATCATGTTGAACCCTTACTCTAAATTTTACATTAGTCCATTTTTTTTTAGAATGTTGTGTACGAAGTGAATGACCGAAATGACGTAACAGATTCCGTCAGTGTTGCCGATCACACGGATCCCCATCAGTGGGAGTGATCGTCATATCTCTGTGAATTTGAAAATTTAAACGGATTGTCCAATTTTTCTCAGATGTGATGTACATTTTTGGTTGCTTGTAAACTCGTCATTTTAAGACCGACTAACACCTTTGTGTTTTAAGCCTGTGTCGGCCCAGCGGTTTTTAAAATTAAAAACGCCCCCAGGACGTACAAAGACGCAGGTCGTATGCTAGACTAAAGGCCCCAGCACACCAAACACGGAACGGCATCATGGCACGGTTTTCACGCGCTATCTCCCCTGTGACTGGCCAATTGTTGAACATCCTCTGCGCGGAGGAGCGCGCTAGCCAATGGCAACCAAGAAACTGCGTATAAACCGTGCCGTTATGCCGTGCCGTGATTGTTGTGCGCGGGCCTACGACGTACGCTCTTGAGCGCAAACTGAAAATCAGTCCACCGTCTGATCAGTGTATACTGTGCGTCCATGAATCGTATCTAAGTTTCAGACGCTGGACCGGCACAGGCTAAAAAACTAAATGTATGAGTCGACCTTTAGAGTCCTCAAAATCTGGGTGCGCGCATGCCATCAAAGCGATTAAATCGAGTTCTCTGAATTAATTCGAAACCGAAACAATTAATAATTCAGTATTTTGTCAGTAAGATATAATTATGTTAAACAAAATTATAGACCTAATCTTAACATATAAACAATAATTAAAATTGTAGACCTGGTATATTTATGTAGATACCGTTGTCAATGATGAGCCAATTGGAGTCCATTCGAAAGCAAAACTAATAATATCAATGAACTAATTCATGAATCGCATTTTCTACATTCTTCATCTTATTACAGACTGCATTAGAGTACAGAGACATCATGCTCCGAACCACGGAGGTCGACTTTAAGCCCCGGTCACATAGGACCCCGGAAACAACACGATTCACCCCGATCCTTTGTTAATTCACAGTTAATTGCCTCAGAACAACGAGTTGGGGTGAATCGTGTTGCTTCCGGGGTCCTATGTGACCGGGGCTTTACGAAAAAAAAATACGAAAGCAAAATTAATTAAAGCACTAAACTACTTCATGAATCACATTCTAGAATTCCCATTTCTCATTCTTCCCCAAAAATAATTTTCAATCTCTAATTTCTATTTACCTCATCTTTTCAGACTGCATTGGAGTACAGAGACATCATGCTTCGAACCACCGAAGTAGATTTCATGCGGGAGACCAAACCGGGCCCATTTGCCTACGATGCCGTCTGGGCCTTTGCCCTTGCTATGAATGCCTCTCTAAAAGATATGCCTGGCAAGTCGCTGGGTGATTTCACCTATGGTGGTGCAGATAACATGACGAGTAAATTCATCAGTAACCTCAAAGAGACGAAGTTCCTAGGACTTTCGGTGAGTACAATCTAGGTGTACTTTTATAAAGCCCCGGTCACATAGGACCCCGGAAGCAACACGGTTCACCCCGACTCTTTCTTAATTCACAGTTAACTACCTCAGAACAACGAGTCGGGGTGAATAGTGTTACTTCCGGGGTCCTATATGACCGGGGCTTTACTAGTGATAACGTTATGTCTTGTAGGGCAATCACATCAGCATAATCAGATAATGAACCAATACTGCTTCCAAACTGAATAATCTTTAAGTATGAGTTTGAAATATAAATTAATGATCTGTTTAATTAGTGACTTTGTACAATTATACTCAGTTAAAACTAACCTTCAAACATGACATTTTTTAAACGGAATAATTGATGGGAGCAGGGTAGGAACTGTCCGTTGTTGTGGCTGCCTTATTACAGCGTAACAGAGGGTAGCAGTCAATACCAGATTAATACTCTGCATTCTAATGGCGCCTAACTACAACACAAGCATTCCCGAAATGAAATAGGAATGATTGAAAATAATATTACCCTTATTTGGCATTCTCATGAAAAAGTCCATCCATCCATAGACACATTCATTTAGTCAGCGACCGGGGACCTCATTGATCCTCCCATCGGCTTTAGCTTTGCACACAAACAAAAAAGACGTGCGAGGGACTAGAGGGGTGGCTTATTTTACGATTTAGCCTCATTATGGACTTAAACATTGCATATAACCATAAATAAATATTTTGCTATTCAGAAAACGACTACATAACTGCTCCTTGATATGATAAATCAAACAAATATTACCGTGGAGGCACCAAACTACAGCCACGAACACAAGACCGCTGGGGAGAAAAATCCAGGAAGAAGCAGAGATGATGAATTTAGATTTAAAGGCGTTCCTAATTCAATTCTGAATATTTACGCCATATACGTACTGATACATTTATATTTGATTTTAAAACGAATGAATAACAATGCAGCTATTTCCATTCGTATGGCATCTGTTTTGGACAGTTACAGTTATTTGCATACACGGATTCGACAAACTGAATGATTGCATTGTAAACATCCCGATACAAATTTACGGGATCGAGTTTCAATCAAAGAACTCGAATACCGCTTTAAAGCCCCTGTCACGATTCAACACGACTCTTTGTTCGGAGGCAATTAACAGCATGAATTAACAAAGAGTCGTATTGAGTCGGGTTGCTTCCGGGCCTCTATGTGAACAGGGCCTATGTTTTAGGCGGTGTCTCGAGAGAAATAGTTTCAATGGCATTCTTTCTTGAGAAATCCTTTCAATACCATCGAACACTTCGATGCACATCGTTGCGTCCGAACGCAATGATGCGTCTTATCAGCTACAATAGGACATTCCGTTAGTTAAAGGCGGTAATCGTTGTTAGCAGAAAGGACAAAGGATTTTGGACAAATTCTATGCAAAGATCAAATCCCCTTCTCAGCATATTTTAAGCACTGGTCACATAGGGCCCCGGAAGAAACACGATTCAGCACGATTCTTTGTTCGGAGGAAGTTAACTGTGAATTCACAAAGAGTCGTATTGAATCCTGTTGCTTCCGGGACCAGGGCTCGTGTTTTAGGCAGTGTCTCGAGAGAAATCCGTTCAATAACATTCTTTGTTGAACAATCCTTTTAGGGGGCCGTCTGAACTCAATGTATGTATTATCACCTGCAATGGGGTATTCCATTAGTTAAAGGCGGTAATCGTCGTTAGCAGAAAGGACCAAGGATTTTGGACAAAGTCTATGCAAAAACCAAACTCCTTTCTCAGCATATTTTAAACAATAGGCGGGTTTACTTATATCAAGGACCGTTTTTCAGATGGACGATTAATGCCATTGTTCCTTAGATGTCCTGATAGTCACCGGCGCCTAATTATGCATGCATTTTGAAGAGAACATCCAGATGATTAACAATTAAAGCACTTATGTGCATTTTTTTTTCATTTACAAAGGAACATTTTGCACTGTCTTGGTTTTTGTTTGCTGATGTCCTGTTTTAGACTATAACTTTCAATATGAACATCCTTCAGATTTGGAGCAGCAACACTGCGAAGCAGACGATTTTATGATATAAAATATGCTTTTATCTTATCCGGAAAATCCCGGACACACATGATGACCTCAATAATGTCAAGAGACTTATGACCAATACATGCTATGTATCTTGCATTTCGGGAAAAGTATGAGTAATTCTGCAAAAATTGGATCATGAGTGATAGTCATTCAATCACTATTCAGCCTTATTATTAATATATATCTAATTTTTCCAAAATAAAACACATGGAACTAAAGTAGTTCGTCGTGAATAAGAACTGCACATTGTTTTTTCAGGATTTAATTGATGTATTGCCTTTTGCGCATACGATTTGTTCAATTTCAGTATGTGAAAACAGACTTCTTGTTTCTCCCTACAGCCTGTTTGGCGGTGACCATCATGGCATCAAAGTAGAAAAATATTAAAAGAATGTTATTCAGATGACAATGGAAGTCATACGCTAGCGATCCAATTACGTAACAGATAACTGTCCATAGATTGTCGAAAGTCCCCGCTTATATGTTCAAACTTATGTGCTTTTCTTGCGACTGAATGTTGTTACGTGGTATTCCGTAAACGGTTTGAAAACAATGAGACTGCAATACTAGGAATCCAGTTGTGCAACATTATTCGTTGCTATGTCGGGCAAGCTTCGGGCAAATATTCGAGTTGTCAAGAACAACCTTTGTGTTAGAGGTATGCATAAAATTTGCACCATTAGTAAACCCGCCAATTGAATTCCGCGTTGAATTTGAGACGTTACCACTGGTTACAGGGATAAATGATTTATCAAAATACCGATCATGGCAGTCCGAATACTGATTTTTAATAAACCACTTCCGGAATGTACTCAAATTTATTCATGTTTGCCCCAAGACGAGCTATTTATTCAGCTGTCGGAAAAAAATAAAGATACAAAACTCAGAATGACACTTGTATACATTAACGTTGCTAGGTTGGACAAACATTTTAGCTTGACCAACCTAGCAACAACCATTACACGCTTTCCACATTCTTGAAATTGAAATAATTTCATTCTATATCTGGTGAACAAATATTTTGTCTTTGTGCGTTTGACAAAGAAGCGTGCATAAAATGTGAATACATTACAAAAGTCGTCTATTGGTGTACAATAGAAAAAGAACTTCATACAAGAATACTCGATAAATGATATAAGAAAAGCAATGAATGTGAGTAATAGTTTTCCTTAACCATGCCTTTACAAAGATCAGACTCCTTTTTCAGAATATTTCATACAATTGTTAATGGTTATGTTAGTAGAGATCCGGAGGCTTCTCTATGGAAATTTAAATGGAAGTTAAGTCTGAAAAACGAGGGTCCTCTATCAACCCTGGATCCAAATGCTCTCATGATGCATGTCAGCATTTTGATGAAAAATCAGGGAAGATATTGAATAACGAGAATTTTTTTTATCAAGAAGGCATTTTCTTAAACTTCTTTGTTATTCATTACCATCATTATCGCTTTCTCTCATGTGATGTAATATTTGCCATATGTCATGTGATCTATTTAGTCCAGCTGCCAAGTGGGCATTTGAGGCCTAACTTTGCAGTTTGGTCTATAGTAGTTTTCTCAACGAATTATGATGGAAAAAATATTCAGTTTGAAGAATCCGGTTGCTGACACACTGTCAGCATTGAGCATTTTGAGATATTTGACGTAATCCAAAAT
>BQKZ01001425.1:87370-114313 GCA_036244855.1 Temnopleurus reevesii
ACGGATCCCCATGAGCGGTAGGGATCGTCATATCTCTGTGACTTTGAAAAGTCATAACTTTTGAACGGGTCGTCCGATTTTGCTCAAATTTTCACAGTTCGTTCATATGATTTTTCTTCATTCAATGAGAGCACGATAATCCCAGGGGTGGGTTTCCCTTTAAAATATTCCTCTGTACCCCCTGTTATTTCCTGAGTTTACTAGTGTGGGAAAGGGACATATTGACTTCAATCAAATTGTGCACTACTTTGTTAAATTTTATCTAATAACACAAGTATTCTTGGGTCCTGCTTCACATCTATCGTCGTTCGGTTATTTTTTATTAAATATTTTTAAACCAAATACTCGATATCGGCTTTAGGCAAAGTAAGGAAAATATTTTGACGTTTTCTGTAAACAACGGTAATTAAAAATGTGCCTGTCCATTTTGTGACAAAATGACCTGCGATGAGTAACCAAGAACCTTTATTTTTAGTCTGACCATAGAGATACAAGCATCTCTATAATAATCTGACATAAGAGTTTCGCATGAGAATCCCATGTATTGAGTTACGTTCTTTCCAGCGGTCATTGGACCTTTGATTTCCCAAGATGTAAATGTGATATGATGTATCCTTCCCCAAAGCCTCTTACTTCGTAGGTTCAAATAACCCCTCAACATTTTTTCGCAATCGTTGAATTCCCTCCCTCTTTTCATCGTCTTCACCATCATCAGATCCCATCATGCCCATGTCTATCCAAGTCCATGAAAAGTCCGTTCTGCTCTACTCTCCCCTTCATTCGCCCTTCTTCCAATTCTTTGTCACTCTTCAGTACAGGGTGACACTTAAAGCGAAAACGTTAAGGTTTCGGAAACTACGACAGTTTCTAGCGATTTGAAACTCAGATTCGCTCAGTGTGGACGTCATAGTTTCAGAAACCACGATAAAAGCTTGAAGTTTTGAAACCATAACACATTTGTTTTATATTCGCAGTAGTGCCGTGTCGCTTGTGCGAAGCACCTTTTTTCTATATTTTCACTAACCCTGAAGTCCTGTTAACTACATCTCAGTGATCGTAGTCAGTGAAACTTTAAGTTTCGGGATAGGTGTAAACATGGCTACTGATTGTGACCTTGAAATTTCTATCTCTCTTTCCTCCCACATTCTTTGCCGTCGATTGATTTACATTTTGTGCATAAAAGCATTATGTGAAAACTAATTTTTCAACCACGTTTTGAGTTCAAGACTGATTATTGATTGTTGATTTACAAAACTCAAATTCCTAGTATAGATATGTGATGCTTACATGTAGATTTAGAGCAGGTATCAAATTATAAAAGTTTTTCCTTACAGATTATTGGAGAAAAAACTGTAATCTATTTTCCTTAGCTTCCCAAATTATTCAATGTTATTAATCTAATTTTTTTCCAAATCAACTTAAAGGAATACATAAAATACTTTTTATATACCTAAAGACAATGTGTGCTGAGCAGAATGTCCTTCGACATAACACACAATATCCAAGCATATAGAAATATGCAACCTTTGAAAGCATACAGATAATGTAAAATGTCATGTATCGGTTTGGTTATTTGATAAGCGTAGACAGATTTAAAAGAAATTGTAAATTAGAATGTTTTTGTCTACCAATTTTGATCATGCCCCTTTTTTATTATGCTGTTTTACATGCATTATTATTTGTTACATAAAGAATGAATTTTCCACGGTAGACTTCCTATTCAAGATAACTAACAACTGATGAATATGGCATGTACAATGTTTCGTTTTATAGCGACGTTGATTATTCCATCATTTTAATCGCCCACGAATGTCTCCAATTTATTACGAAAAAAGGGCAATAAAGTACATAATGCCGTCGTTGTTTACAGCCATAAAGTCATCGTATCCGTAATTGCTTGGTTTATTTTCTTGTTTTCCTTGCAGGGGCCGGTTATTTTCACTGAGAACGGAGACAGAATGGGCGTTCTGCGCATCAACAGAAACATTAGTAAGTCGTCTGCTGTCTTTAGTTTTCAAAGTACTGCTCATTAAACGCGAGACAGAGTTGCCAATTTGAGTAGCACACATGAAGGAAAATGTCGCACACGATTGTTAAACTACAATATTTTACAACCATTATCAAGAGTAGAGATATATTTCATTCATGAATAAGGTAAAGTTCAATAATGAAATCATTTATTCATCAAGAGGCATTTAAAATGGTAAAATAATGCAAAGTTCCTTGAGCACTCTAAAGAGTCGATATGTACGCCATAGAAAATGTATCTATTATTGTTATTATTATAATGATTATTATTGCTATTGGTATTATTATTGTTATTATCATCATTATTATCATCAATATTATTATTATTATTATTATTATTATTATTATTATTGTCATCATTATAATCATCATTATTGTTAAAGAGTTTGATTTGATTTGCATTTTTTTTAGTTTTGCCTAAGTTCATAGGCTTGTTAATGGTTTCAATCACTCTGGCATATTGTCTGCCGTTAAATACTAAATAATCTTCTGTGATTATGTTTGGTGCATTGCACCTGTTGGTTCGCATCAACCGGCTGTTTCTTTTCAAAAGAAAACTGTAGTAGATTCTAAAGATTTAATAAAGTATGTTACAAGCTTATTAAGGATTACCTTACTTTTCTAGATACAAGTCAGTGTATAAATTTTGAGAGGGCATGATCAATGTAATTTTCATCGAGATCAAAGAATTCTTTTTTTCGAATAGCAATACACCATAATCGAAGATTCTGATTTACTTCTAGCGTGAGAAAATATGATGATTATTAGAAAGAAACAATTGTTGAGAACAACTTCCCACAGACATTGATAGGATGTCAATGAATGAATAGAAAAATGATGAACAAATCGTGAAAATTTGAGCAAAATCGGATAATCAAAAGTTACGATTTTTTTTAATTTACACCGTCTATGGACATCCTTAAGTTGGCAACTATGACATAATCTCCAATGGCAACATTGAAAACTTTCCAATAACTCTGTACATCGATTTATTATAATATGGATTAGCATCATATTGATTACATAATTGATGTTGCTATAGTATATCCAAACTAGAGAAGAAAAATCATTAAAACTGTGTCTGTTTTCCTTTTTGAAGAGAAAAATGTGAAATATTATATCTTAAACTCATGACTTTACTAAATTTTCGTTGAATAAGAGAAATTGGTAGCTAATTTAGGAACAAGGCATTGTTACACCCTTGACATAAACAGTCAGTGCTAACCCAAGCATGAATGAAGGCGAAATAGATACCAATACTATTTTGGATTAAATTTTAAAGGATATTTCAAAAGGGTCAAGTTTATTGATACATCATGTAGAGACAGTATTACAATTCCAATGGGGATGCGAAAGCTAATTACGGAAATGTGTGACCAATACCACGAAGACTTGTTTATCAGTGATGGGTGATCTGTGGTCATGGCGACAACCTCATATTCTCTAAAGAGACCATTCTCTCCATTGCCGAGAGGCAAATACTCACATCAAGTTCATGGGTTCAAAATTGGTGGCAGCAGCGGGATTATTAATGATGATATTCTAAACTACATTCCATCATTTTCTGAGTCCATTATTAGTTCATTATTTTGTATCCACTCCTTCATATTTTTCTTTCACGTTTCCCGTTTCTTCAATTTCTAATCATACTGTAGATTTCAAACCTACGCTGTTTTGATAATTTCAAGGGTGCTGTTCATGAGTGAATAATTCTAGAAATTTTTTGGAAAGGACATAAACTCCATAACATAGTTCGATTATTGTCCTAGTTGTTTTAAATACATTCGGATCATCAGGATCATGAGGAAAACTTTCTTTCTAACGAGATTATTGGTTTGTCATTGTCCTGGGGGCAAACGCTTACATCAAGTTCATGGGTTCAAACTTGATGGCAGTAGCGGGACTATTGATGATGATATTCTATACGCCGTTGTATCTACCTTCCATTGTTTCTTCATGTTTCGATTTGCCCTCATTCATATTTTCCTTTCACATACAATTTTCTCTCCAATGCCGCATATAAGTTGTAGAGTCCAAACCCAATTTGTTTGATTTATTCTCATTTATGAGTATATTGTTCAATATGTTGCTGGAAATGGCCGACAAACAACACCATAATTATATCGGTGATGATAAACCTATATTCTCCAAAGAGACCATTCTGTCAATTGCCAGGAGGCAAATTCTCACATCAAGTTCATGGGTTCAAACTTGGTGGCAGCAGCGGGATTATTAATGATGATATTCTATACGCCGGTGTATCTGCCTTCCAACATGTTCTGCCTCCAGTATTTTTTTTCATTTTTCTTCATTCCCTCCTTCATATTTTTCTTTCATGTTCCTCATTTCTTCATCATTGTCATATCACACTGTTGATTCCAAACCTACATCATTTGTAATAGTTTCAAGCTACCCGTTAATGAGTAGCTATTTCTAGAAATTGCAGGAAAGAANTAATGAGTAGCTATTTCTAGAAATTGCAGGAAAGATCCTAAACGCCATAACATAGTGGATCATTGAGATATTTTTTCAAATGCATTCGGATCATGATGACAAACAAATGTTCTCCAAAGAGACCATTCTCTCCATTTCCAAGAGGCAAATACTCACATCAAGTTCGTGGATTCAAACTTGGTGGCAGCAGCGGAATTATTAATGATGATATTCTATACGCCGTTGTATCTTCCTTCCATCATTTTTCGTTGTCACCTCCTTCATATTTTCCTTTTGCGTATATCGTTCCTTTTTGTCGTGATGTCATGATGTAGAGTCCAATCCTTTCCTGTCACTCCTTTCTTCAAAGTAATATCATAATGTAAAATCCAAACATACGCTGTTTAACACTTTCAACGTTGCCGTTCATAAGTAAAAAAAAATCTAAAATAACTGGAAAGGGCCTAAACGCCATATCATAGTTGAATCATTGTGATAATTGTTTTTAATGCATTCGGATCATGATGAAAACCTATATTTTCTAAAGACATTATTTTGTTGTCATTCTCAAGGGTAAAATGCTCGCATCAAGTTTATGGGTTCAAATTTGGTGGCAGCAGCGGGATTATTAATGATGATATCCAATACGGTACTCCGTTGAATCGCCCTTCCGTCATTTTCTACGTCCATTATAAGTTCATGATTTTCTATGCCCTGCTTCATATTTTACTTTCACGTTCCTCGTTTCTTCAATGTCATCTCATACTGTACAGTCCAAACCTACCTCATTTTTAATAGTTTCAAGCTTCCCGTGTATAAGTAAATATATTTCTAGAATTGCTGGAAAGAACATAACCGCCATAACATAGTAGATCATTGTGATAATTGTTTCAAATGAATTCCAATCATGATGACAAACTTGTGTTTTTCCGAAAAGACCATTTCTCTATTGCCAAGAAGCAAATGCTCACATCAAGTTCATGGTTCAAATTTGGTGCTTGGCAGCAGTGGGATTATTAATGATGATATTCTTTACTACACTCCATCATTTTCGGCGTTCATTATATTTTCATGTTTCGTTATCCCCTCCTTTTTTCATCGGACGTACATTTTCTCTTCAATGTCGCATATCATGAGGAAGAGTTCAAACCTAAAGTTTTTTGAATAATTTCGAGGTTCCTGTTTTTATTAGTACATATTTCGATACGTTGCAGAAAATGACAGAAAAGCAATAACATAATTATATCACTGATCAAAGATTATATTCTCTGAAGATATTTGTTTGTCGCCATTGTCAAGAGGCAAATACTCTCATCAAGTTCATGGGTTCAAATTTGGTGGCAGCAGCGGGATTATTAATGATGATATTCTATACGCCGTTGCATCTGCCTTCCATTATTAGTTCAATATTCCATGATGCCCTCAATCATATTTTTCTTTCGGATATCTTTTCNTGTCATATCACACTGTTGATTCCAAACCTACATCATTTGTAATAGTTTCAAGCTACCCGTTAATGAGTAGCTATTTCTAGAAATTGCAGGAAAGAACCTAAACGCTATAACATAGTGGATCATTGTGATATTTTTTAAATGCATTTGGATCATGATGACAAACATATGTTCTCCAGAGAGACCATTCTCACCATTGCCAATAGGGAAATGCTCACATCAAGTTCAGGGGTTCAAATTTGGTGGCAGCAGCGGGATTATTAAGGATGATATTCTATACTACCCTCCATCACTTTCTGAGTCCTTTATTAGTTCTTGATTCGTTATCCCCTCCTTCATATTTTCCTGTCACATACATTGCCTCTTCTCAAATTATGTTGCAGAGTATAAACCTAGGTTGTTTAAATAATTGCCAGCTTCATATTTTAGGACTACATATTCCAATATGTTGCTGGAAATGACAGAAAACAATAACATATTTATATAATTAATGATAAATTTATGTTCTCCAAAGAGACCATTCTCTCCATTGCCAAGAGACAAATGCTCACATCAAGTTCATGGGTTCAAACTTGGTGGCAGCAGCGGGATTATTAATGATGATATTCTATACCACACTCCATCATGTTCTGCGTTCATTATGTTTGTTTGTTTCGTTATCCCCTCTTTTTTTTTCATCTGACATACGTTTTCTCCTCAATGTCGCATATTATGTGGAAGGGTATAAACCTATAGATGTTTGAATAATTTCGAGGTTCCCGTTTTTATTAGTACATATTCCGATATGTTGCAGGAAATGACATAAAAGCAATAACATAATTATATCACTGATCAAAGATTATATTCCCTGAAGAGATTTGTTTGTCGCCATTGCCAAGAGGCAAATACTCACATCAAGTTTATAGGTTCAAATTTGGTGGCAGCAGCGGGATTATTAATGATGATATTCTATACGCCGTTGCATCTGGCTTCCATCGTTTTCTGAGTCCATTATTAGTTCAATATTCCGTGATGCCCTCAATCATATTTTTCTTTCGGATATCTTTTTCCTTTAATTTCCAAGTAATACGCAATAGAGCCCACTCCTAAATTACGTTGATAACTTCGATGTTTCCCTTCCCTTTCGTGCATGCTTCAAGAGGTTTCTATAAATGAAATCAAATTTAAAAGATTATAGTCAGTGAATAAAATCAATGTGATTCTTATATCGTTTTAATAATTGTTATATTTTTTTGTGAATTACAAGGTAGCTTTCTCAAAAAAACCTCTGTTCTTGCATTTGCTAACGGACAAAGTTATGAAAAGTTGCTGTCAGCGGCGGGATTATTAATCATGATATTCTATACCTCGCCGAGTATGCTTTCCGTCTATTTCTAAGTCATCTGTTTGTCTTGTTTCTTTGTCCTTATTTTCATGTTCCTCTTTCACAAACATAAGTTGTAATTTATATTTTTGAGGTTGATATTTCTAGAAGTTACCGGAAACATGGGAAATGGCATAAAAATAGTATTTTCTTTATATCGTTTTATTAGCTAGAATGACTGCTTCCAATGGATTTGGATCATAATGACAAATCTTATTTCCTAAGAAAAGGGACTTTTCCCCATTGCCAAGAGGGAAATGCTTAGAATAAGTTCACTGGTGGCAGCAGCGGGATCATAATGATATCCTTTACGCCGTGCGATTTGCATTCCATCATTTTTCCGTCCATTTGTTTCTCATATGTCGTCTATGAACATTGATGAGCTAGCGTCGTAGCTAATCTTTGGGGACCATTAGAATGCCATATAACAGAGTAATGTTAATACATCTATGAATAATTTCGATCAGTGACGTGATTAAATTCGATTTTTCGAAATCTATCTTCCTCTTTTCACACCACTTATGTAAAAATGATCTCATCTCCTTACTTCAACTAGTCTACTTCTCTTAGTGTCATGGGTGCCATATCATCTAATGTCTCACCACAAACATGACAAACATATTGATGAAACCTCATTAATTGGAATAGCTATGTACGGCAACAGGGGATCTTGTAGCACATTAGGCAGACTCGATTTGTTTCTACCGTATGGAAGTTCAACGATTCATTGAAACTAGTTTCACTTCCATCTTACTTTTTTCTATTTTGTTAGCGCAAAAGTATTTTCTTTCTTAAAGATATTTCTGGCTTCTCCTCTCTTCCTTTTATTTTTCTGTTTAGTGTTCCTCTCAATATTGTCCTTGCATATATGATAAGTTTCAAAACATTATCATGATTATGCAAAGGGAAATCTATCACTATTTCTGTTTTCGTTAATTTCTCTTTTCACAAGTGACTACTTTCTTTAGGTACTGATATCATATTCAAATATTATCTATTTTAATTAACGAAAAAAGGAATAAAGAATCTGGAATCTGGAATCGTGAAAGCAGTCACTCACTCATTAAACGAATCTTTACATATCTATAGCAGTAAATATATAGATATAATTTTTTAAATCTTATTTTCATCAAACAGATGGAACGGTGAGAGATATCGGCCGATACTACAGACGGGACGATCGCATCGAGTGGTACATGCCTATGGAAAGTATATGGGGTAAGTACATGATCTCAAGAATGAATTTTTAAAGGGGAACTTCACCCAGACATTGATGTGCTCTCAGTTGATAGGGAGAAAATGCAGTGATTAAACTGGAAAGATCGAGCAGAATCCGACAATCCATTAAAATTCATGAATTTTAATATTTTTAATTTCAACCCTTCATGGGCTCCTTGAAATGGCATCCTACACGTTAAAAAATGGCTGCTAACATGGGGAACTCTCCATTCACTTTGTACACAGAATTTAACATTTACTTCTTTATCTAGAAAATTAGACATGTGCTTTACTTTTCTCTTCAAGTATAACATGGGCATTTTTCTTTTTATTATGGATGCATTTTGTAATGAAAATTGTTGATCCATAAGATTTCTTGTGTACATATATAGAGGGTTCTCCATGTTGGCAGCCGTTTTGTGCCTGTATGTTGCTTATTGAACGAGCCCATGAGGGATGGAAATTAAAATTTGAAAATTCATGACTTTTGAATGGGTTATCGGATTTTACTCAAATGTTCACAGTTTGATCATCGTATTTTACTCCATCCACTGAGAGCACACCCATGTATGGGTCACGTTCCCCTTTAATCTCAAGAGAAGGTCTTAGCCCAAGGGAAGGGGACTTGCATGAAAGTTGAGATCAATATCTCCAATCAATTGTACATCGATTGCAAAGTGAAGTAATCAGACTGGGGAACACATAGCCCGCCCTTTTTAAGTTGATGGGAAGCAATGAACTCGATATTTTGATTCTTAATTTTGATTTTAATTCCTCTGTATTGATGTGTGACGCACGCGTGACGTCATAACCAACCTTTATGAGTCATAAATCATTTCTGAAGTCGATGAATTACTATCTTTATTCGTTATGAGTATTGAGCAAAATGAACGTCATATTAATCTTTATATGATTATCTACTACCTATCAGTCTACCATTTTGGAAAGTTGACTGACCTATCAGATAATTGCAATGATTCGTTTTTATAAACTAACAACCTCATTTTGGAGATAATTAGAATATGGCAACATCGGTTCCCAAGTATGCAGAAAAGTAAATAGATAGATAGATAGATATTATATAAACACGGTAAAAACCCAAAACAGATAAACAGATACACAGTCTGGTTTACATTGGGGCCGTGCCATTAACATAATATACAAGGTAAAATGACATTAAAATTAAGATACATATATAATAAAGATTAAGAGCAGAAACGGTGGCTTAATAACAGCCATACTGAGTAAAAATAATGAATGAAGTTGACATGTTGCGTTTAAGCCCTGGTCACATAGGGCCCCGGAAGCACGACGATTCACCCCGACTTAGAACAACGAGTCGGGGTGAATCGTGTTGCTTCCGGGGTCCTATGTGACCAGGGCTTTATGTTCATGATGATATTGCGATTCCGGAAGAATGTCCAGTCACATTCTCGTTTTTATGTTCACAATTTTTATCTACCAATGAATTTTAGCGTATAAGGAGAACCTACCCAAAAATGAGCTGAACAGAACACAAAAGTTTGAGAAAAATTAGACAACTGATACGAAAGTTATGACTGTTTATATATATTTACACAAATTGGTAACTGATGACGTCACAGGTGCACAAACTGAACATTTATTACATCCACATGTCAAAATGTTACTTCTTTGCCCAAAAATATGATTTCCTCAAAACTTCAACCCTAGGATATCTATATGTTAGATATGTAGATCCTCTATTTGCATATTTGTATTCATACAAACTTTGCAACTTTCTGTAAATATTATGAATTTTCCACCATATTTATGATAAAAACTTTGGTTAGCTGTGCACCCATGATGTCATCAAATTGGCAACATATCTGGAAATTTCCATTGATTTGCCCATTTTTTCAAATCTTTAAGAAATCATAACTTTTTTTTATTACTTGTCCCACTTTCTTCAAACTTTTTTTTACTCATTTTTTGTTCTCCTTCTGTTACAAAATTATTATTTTGGGGTAGACTCCTCTTTTAAATGGTATTCATGTATATTAAAAATACGAGCAACGTATAGACATGATTATAGTTAACGTTGAATTCGTCCATGATGCGCTCATACAGGCTCGATTCTTTCTATACAGATGGACCGTCGAATTGTTAAAGGTAGAATACTTCTTTTGAAGCCTAAAATTTGACTTTTCAAGATTGTTGTGTTATATTGAAGAGTACTTTAATGTTAGAACTTATCACCAATTAGTTAGGCACAAATATTGGTCATGATAGGCGCATTATAGTTATTCCAATAATATTTCTTCTATTCGGGCCTCGAATTACTCGACCGTGCATTCAAAATTCAAAACAGCCGTTAACCCCTCGTTAACCAATAGCGCAAGCGTCTCTCTCAGTGCGTATTTCGCATGGTGTGGCAGTGTATTGAAGTGCGCACTGTATGTGCTCTTACAATGTTTTGTGTGTGTGTGGTACCGTAATGCACTAGGAGTATCGCGATACCGTTGGTGTCAAGATGAGTTATGATAGAATATATTTTTATTTGAATTAAATATTCTGGACTACATTCGACCAAAATACTCCATAGAGGTTATCATTTTGGTATATCTGAGGTACACAACAAGTTGTAAGCACAACTGTAATGTGTGCAAATTAATACTACATGTATATATGCATGTATTGATAATGAAAGGAAATATACGACTCAAGGAAAGAAGAAAAACATTACATTTCAATCCTGTCATGTGTCACCTAGGTATATGGTTGGATATCAAAAGTTATAAGTGGACGATTGGTCATGAAATAAAGCTTCCTGTTGATTTACATTCAGTCATTTCATTGTAAAAATTTAAAGAATGTGAAATATTTCGCAAATGGAGAGCTCTTTAAATAGCATCCTGATATGGGAGATACAAAATTAAATTTTCATTTCATTTGCCACATCCAGATCAAGCTTCCTGGACAAAAATTATGCATATTCTTTCAGAACTACTCGCTTTTTCTCAATGAAAAGTTTATCAAACTAGCCTTTTATATAGATCCAAGATTGCTTGTTGTAGATATATCAATTGGTATATTTATATTAACTATACGGTCAGAATTATAAAATGTCCCTTTTATTTGATCGAATAAAAAAAAACGCGTTCTCGTTAAAAAAAAAAACGGGTGTAAACATACACAATTCTATATCTCTGGAGCACAAAACAGATTTGCTATTTAACTTGTTATTCATGCTAGTGCAAAACGAAAGAGTTTCAATAAAAATGCTAAATAGCTCAATCGTACAATCTGCATGCTCAAAATAATGGCTTACATGATACACGTCTTAAGGGCCTCTGCAATTACGATAAATTTATAGCCCCCATCGTGGGTGCGCCAAAATAAAACGGATTAGAAGCTGAGGACGTTCAACTCGAAATCATCTGAAATCTCCATCCGGTTGAACAATTCCATGTACAAAATATTCAAAGGAAACCGAAAGTAGTGATTATAGGAACAGCAATATTCTAACACGTACACCGTTCGGTTTTCTCGTTAAAATGTTAAGATTATGGGTGGAAATGGCGCAGCGCTCATATTCATTCATTCTTAACGAGCTCATGGAAATTAAGGCGAATGGTTTTAGCTTAATATGCATTGCAGAGGAGAAGCCTGGCGGGATTGAATTAGATAACAAGGTGATAAAATAATGTAAAAACACATTATCTGAATCTCTAGAATTACACCGAACCGGGTACATGCAAGTCTTGAGAAATATAAACGTACACGTATACAGATCTTCCTTTATTTCTTATTCTGCATAATCATTTGCTTCAATACAACCATATTGGCAAAGTGGCGAAAGTCAAGTCCATGTAATTTCATAAATGTTATATGACCCTAATCTGACACCAAAGTAGCTGGAAATAGACAAGACTAGGTGAATAATGTAAGTATAAAAATACAAAAAAGGAGCAAAGTATAGAGGAAATTGAAAGAATGGCGAGGCTGAAATGGGTGCAGACCATTTTGTTTTAAAGAAATACTCTAGATGGGATGCAGTGATTAACCACGCAAACACATACACACACATGCACACCCTATCTCATACTCACATAAACGGTTAAAAACAATTGACCCACCCCCACCAAACCCCCATCCCTGTGTGTATCAATATCGATAATTTATTCCAAAACTATTTTGTTTTACAAGTGAGTATTTTGCATTGAGAAAAAAGACTAAATCGCAGCAAAATCATTAAGCATTATATGTTCACATCTACCACAGATATGAAATATTTAAAAAGATATCAATAATGATAATAATGGCAATGCGCGTCTGATATGCTCAGGGTTGCTGAATATGTTTTTTTTTTTTCCTCCAGGGGGTCATCTAATAATTTAGAGCTATTATTACCGCGGCGCCTATTTCCCCTCCCTTTGGAATATATTCCAGTATGATCCTTCAAGGTGCTCAATGGTCACTTCTGACCTGTTCGCAACCACACATGGGTAGAGTGTAGCACATTGTGGATGCATTTATCCTGATAAGGATTAACACCATATGTGGGTTTCAGATTATTGCGGCCCGCTGGTTGAAAGACGAGAGCAAAAACCATTACACCAGAATGCTTCTACACAAGCTGACAACCGCGAATGCTTATATTTTGTATAACTCACATACTGAAGACTGTGGGTTAAAACAATCTGGACAAAACTCCTTTATTGGTACCCGCACATATCAACACAAAATTCTATGGATCTAGATCCTTCCAAGCAGCCGCAGCAAAACTTTGGAATCAATTACCAGATGATATCAAGAATTCAGACACCACTGACAATTTTAAGGCACGTCTAAAACATTTTTATTTAAAAAAGCCTTGAAATGCTGAGTTCAATTTTAATTTCTTTGCTGAGCACATGTACTTAATAACTATTGTTCCTCTCTTTGCTTCTTTTTCTTTAATCGGCGCATAGAGACATTGTGTGTGATATGCGCTTTATAAGTATAGTATATTATTATATCGTCACCGATTTTACGAACCAGCCTATAGTACAAACTAGTCGTAGCAAATCAATTGAAATAAATGCTATTGAAATAACATGAATTACAGTGGCATGCCATTGTACTTGGCGTCATGTCGGGGTTTATACGTGTTCAAGCAGCGCCCTCGTTGTTAGAGGCCGGTTCGTAAAAACGCTGACGATATTTTTGCCTGGGTTGATATATATTATTGTAATGAATCTTCCGTCTGCTTTTAATTCAATTAGGGCACCAAGGCGCCACCGTTGTATAAAACAAGGATGCCCTTAATAGTCTATAGTGAATTATTGCTCCCCTGCCACACTTGTAAATAGTGTTGATAAATTAAGTCTTTGACACCGCCTAAACACCAATGCTGAATTAAATGCAATGATTAACATTGTGGCAGATTGAAATACAATTCATTTGATTTAAAGTCATAACTATGCTGATCTCCACACCTTTAGCTAAAACAGCAACTAACTAAATTGCATCAGTTGCAATCACATATAATTAGGGGGAGGGTGAGGGGGTTAAATGTTTATTCCATACGGTCCTGTATTATCAGATAATGTGTATCTTTAAAAAAGGCAATGTCCCTCCCTACCCTTGTCATTAAAATCTACGATTTTTTGCGCTCGTTTTGGTGGTTTATATCCCGTGTAACTCAACCTCTTAAGGAATTTAAAGATTAGGTAAATGAAGAAAAGGATATCTCAATTCGCATACTTATAGAGAAGTATTCGACATAAGCCTATCTTAATGGGAATACCTACATTTTGCAAGGGGGTAAATTAAGAATATTCCGCTGTATATATTTGATGAGTATCTATTTTGATGAGTGATTTATTGAAAATATAATATTTGTTTTTAAATGTAATTATCGATCATTACTAGCTTTGGCTTTCTTTAGAGATTGTAAAGGTTTACTGTTCATAAAATCTCTTGCTCCTTGAAATTGAAATCCGTTCCTAATGTATAATTATGACTCTTACTGCCATCTCCATTTCATGAATTTTTGATGTATCCAATTCAGGCAATGATTAAAATGATTTTCGTAATCCGTTTTTCCATTATCCTGTCCGTCTTTAAAGATTTTGAATATAATCGAATTGAGAAAAAAAGAGGATAAATGACAAGTACTTTGCAATTTTCATAATCGTAATTGATGTGGGTGTGTGTGAGTGTTAATAGGAACGTTTGCGACCAGATAACTATGGGAAGAACACGATATGAAGTATTTTCGAAGTTAAGTCGAACGCAATTTCAATGTTCCTTTGTAATGCTATTGAAATCGGTACCGGCTTTCCATTGTTGCGTCCGCACAGTTGAATACACGGTATACGGACCTATTGTCTGCGCTCTAGTTAACCTTTCGGAAATAGTTCATATCGTGTTATCACGCTAAAAGACAATGCAAAATGACACGATTATCGTTATATCATCCTTGAATTTTCAATTCACATGATTGTTATAGGTGTATTCCCATTTCCGTCTTTCGTTCAGATTAATACAAAGATCATACATCATTAGTAGGAATATTTATTTCTTGAAATGCCAAATGCGCTGGTGGCTGCCGAATCAAAGCCACGGTAATAATAAGGCAAAGCGCCTTGAACACTCAGCAGAGCGGATGCGTGCGCTATATAAAATGCATCTATTATCATTATTATTATTATTATTATTACTAGTCTATTTCTTTGCTTAACATTCTATTTATTTCATAATCTAAGGATATACATTCCGTGGAGAAACAGAGCTTCTTGCCCACAACACTATTTCCAAACTGGGCACTTCTCTGTTGAAAAAAAATGATTCGTATTTTCTTCTTCATAGTTTTGTGATTAGTTATTTTAAAAAATGACGACCAATAGCATCAATCCCATTCTCGGTTTTAGTGACTAACAATATGTCTTATCTAGGTAGGCTGTATTTCCGCCAAAAATATATCACGCTAATGACAAGAACTGGTACGTGTTATCTCAAAGTAAAGTGAGCAGTCCCAGTGCCTATTGCAGGACGGGGTTTTTCTTTGTGTTTGTCAATAGCGTTGGGTTACAATTTATGTCAAGAGTCATTATTCACGGGTAACGACTACGGATCTCCACAGTCACAATAGGGACCTTTAGCAAAGAAGACGGGAGGGCCGATCACAACGTTAGCTCTGAGGTCCATTCACGAAGTAGCGTTGTGTTGGTGCACCCTTCTGGAACGGACCTTAGAGCTAACGTTGTGATCGGCACTCCCGTCTACTTTGCTAAAGGCCCCAAATATCTGTCACCACGAAATGAATCACGGGGGCGAAATATATCTATAGCTAAATGGTATAGTGTGATGACAAAGTGCAATGATATTTAACACACATGACAAAGTAACAAATAAGTTCTATGAGTTGCTTATCAATTTGTTTTCGGGCTCTTTATTATTCTAAATAGTTTATTTAATAATAGGAATTTTACTTTTGTAAAGATGTAATGCATTAGATTAAAGAAAGATTATGTTTACCATGAGGAAAAATAAATTAAGAAATAAAAATGACAAACAAAATATCACGCAAGGGCAATTAATCATTACTCATTTATTTGACAATTCCTAATTATTCAAGACTTAATATAGGCCTATACATTACGGTATACAAAATATTGATTGAATCATACAATGGTCATGGCCTTCATTTCTATACAGTTCTACCTTCCATACGGTATATATGAAATGGTAAATCTTCTTAATTCCTTTCGTACTTACTTAATACAATACTTATCGTCATCACAGTAAAATATTTAAGTCAATATTAAATCAGTTGCATCCAAATGGCAATTTGCGTTTAGTTAATTTTTACTGATATCCAGTAAAATGTGACTGGGTACAAATAATCACATTTAAATAGTCCGCATATGTAAAAAAAAAAAAAAAAAAAAAAAAAATGCTTACTTCACTCAACTGTGATAGGCAATACTGTAACTAAAATGACATGTACTATGCTGATGTACTAACAGATTTAAATGTTTGCGCATTCCTTTCCAACCCAACGAACGTATTAACGTGGTATTTCTTGAACCGGTTAGTAGCAATGGAACACTTGAATCCAGTTTGCATTACTTGTTGCTATGTCGGTCAAGAATTACCTTTGTGTATGAAACTTGCATAACATTTTCCTTCTTTTAGTAAATCCGTCATGTTCTCTTTTTTTCATGTTGAATGTCTTACCACCAACAAACTCATAAAGTTAGAAGTAGTGAGATGCAAAAATGGAAATATTGGACTTTAGAATTTATTCATTTGAACGTCATCGACATATACAGCCAACAACTATTTCTTATTACATTTGTTCATATACAATGGGTGACTTCAAGTACGGTGTTCGGTGTTGGTGTTGGTGTTGAGAGAGTAAAACGGGTCCGTAAACCGAGCTCCAACACCGTTGTCAGTTTATAGAAGTGATACAGAAACGACCGGAAATACGTCAGAATCTTGCGAGGTCTACCCCAAACACCGACAGACTTCAAGTTTGGTGTTGAGGCTGGAGTTGGTTTTGCTGCAACACCAACACCAGCGTTCAACACCGTACTTGAAGTCACCCATTGTGCTATGTTCAACAAATTATACAAAATAAAGAAAATATGAGTGATTTGAAGACAATAATGAAACAATTATATATTAAATAAAATAGATATATTGTTTCCTTTAAATTGACATTTATTTACTATTTTTATATTCTCATTCCAGCTTCTAACGGTGGGACTCCACCCCAAGACGCAGATAGCCATCAGATAGTCGTAGAGCAAGTGTCACGTGAGCTGTTTATTAGCATGCTAACCTTCTCCATCATTGGGATAGTTATCGCTATCTGCTTCCTGGCTTTCAACATCTTCTACAGAGATGAGAAGTAAGTTTACAAGAGTTATAATGATAATAAAAATAATGACAATAATAATAATAATAATAATAATAATAATAATAATAATAATAATGATAATAACAATGATGATGATAATAAGAATAATAATATTGATAATGATGATAATAATAATAATGATAGTAATAATAATAATAATAATAATAATAATAATAATAATAAGAAGAAGAAGAAGAAGAAGAAGAAGAAGAAGAAGAATCATAATGATAATGATAACAATAATACTAATACACGATCTATTTCTGTAGAATTAAGTCGAACGCCAATTCAATGCTACTTTGTATTGCTACTCAAATCTGAACCGTATTGTTATTGTTCACAATTCAATATATGGTGTATGGATCTTTTGTCCCATGACCCACTTTATTTTACGAAGACAGTTTATATCGTATTTAACTAAAGTCTAATTCATATTTGAATGTTTTATATTTCAGATTAATAAAGATGTCGAGTCCCAACATGAACAACATCATAATCGGAGGCTGCATACTGACATACATTACATCAATCATACTTGGGGTAGATATTGGACTTATCAATGAAAATAGGCTCAAAATTATGTGCCAGGTGAGTACGTATCTATTTTAAAGGCAATGATTACAATTCAATGTTATTTATCAGGCAAAACTGGACATTTTCTTTTATTCAAGACGAATGCAAAATTATAAAGGAGGATCAAAATCATAATTCTGGAAGCGAACGGTTGGTTGTTTCACTGTTTTTATGATAATTTTTGCCACATGCAGAGTAATAACTTGGGACATGTACTGAATTTTAATTAATTATTAATTTACTTCTAATTTTAAATCGATAAAATTGGCATCTTCTCTTTTAGTAAACAACGATTTGATGGGAAATCCCTTAATTTCCTATTCAATCAGACCGAGATCAAAAGTAAGAAATTAATCAATAAAAGGGGGTCGCGACAATTTAGCATAGCAGAAAGCCATTAGTAGCAACCAATCGTATTCTGTCACGGACTTTCTACAGAAAAAATGTCTTGCATCTTAAAGTCATTGTTCAATATTGTTTTTTTTTTAATTAAATGCTACCTAAGTGGTTGATGGTGTACATAATCTAAACTGTGAAAATAGTACGCTTCAATATGAACGTTTAGTGCTTAACAAACGTAAAAACAAAAAAAGTAAGATTAAAATTATCCCCTACATAGGCACACTGTCACTGACTGTGCAGTAATATAAGCGACAATGAATGCTTTATTAAATTGTCATAGTTACCGTATGTTGCTAGTCCAAGTATGATTTTCTTCTTATTTGTAATCTTTGTTATTTTTCATCAATCGGAATGTAAAGAAAGATGCAATGCATATAGCGCACGTATCCAATCTCAATGCTGAGTGCTCAAGGCGCTTTACACTATTATTACCCTGACATTAGCCCGGCAACCATAGATCATAGAGCTTAATTTGAGAATTTTTTCGATAGCAAAATCTTCATGTGCGACAATGTCTTTAATGCATTGCCGCCAAATTAAGTATCACCTCATCTACGTCCATTATGGAACGTATTCATCTTCATCCCGACTTTAATTGGAGCGACGCCCGGTGGCCGAATTTTCATGGCGGAGTTGGATTAGGACGAAATCTGTTTCATTTGGAGGGAAATTGATCATTTCTTAAGCCTGCGTCACACCTTTGCGTTTTTAGC
Organism: Temnopleurus reevesii; assembly: GCA_036244855.1. Lineage (NCBI taxonomy): Eukaryota > Metazoa > Echinodermata > Echinoidea > Temnopleuroida > Temnopleuridae > Temnopleurus > Temnopleurus reevesii. The sequence continues at coordinate 106,424 of BQKZ01001425.1, forward strand.
CTGCGTCGGCCCAGCATTTTTGGAAATTAAAAACGCTCCCTTGACGGACAGCATACGCAGATCAGACGGTGGGCTGACGTTCGGCTTGCATTCAACGAGCGTACGACGAGCGTCAGTCCACTGCATGACCTGCGTCTTTGTGCGTCAAGGGAGCGTTTTTAACTTCCAAAAACGCTGGGCCGACGCAGGCTATAAACGCAAAGGTGTGACGCAGGCTTTACGGTGAGCGTCGCGTCAAAGTCAGTTACTGTCGTGTGATGAGATGTAGATTGGTGTAAGGGAAGGAGCTTCCCGGTTAGAACTGTATTAAATTGCTCGATGTACGCTCTCTCAGAAAAAAAGGGTGTGAGGGTGAGACGTGTGTTGTATTTAGAACCCTCCAAAAAGGGGTCTTTACGTGGTCAGGAACATTAAAGCCCATGTATAGTGTTGGTTAAGATTAAAGAAATGTGAATTTTGGGGATATGTACCATGACATATAGTTTCTATACACATTTCAAGATCATAGCATATTTTTCTACGAGCGAATTCTTTTGAAAATTTGAATTTGACCGTTAAATCGTATTTAGCGCCCTCTTTTGGTTATAACAATATTTTGCTTCTTATCGGGCATATAGAAAATTATTTCCAAGATCTTATTAAAGCATGCTAAAAAGGAATACATAAAGAATAAATTCTGAAATTTTTATCCAATTCTGTTCATGAGAAGCCGTCCTTTATCAAGAAAGAAAATATTGAATTCGCGTCGGGGGCTACGACGCTAAAATATTTTCCACACTTTAGGTTATAACTTTTCCAAAACTTGTTAATTTTTCGTACAATATTTTGTACAACATGTTCATGATATCATGTTTCTTTTTGAGTAGATTTGAAGACAAAATTTGGCGATAAAAATATTCGCTTTTACCAAAACTATACTTGGGCTTTAACCCACTGACTACTAGAACTGGGTAGACCCTGTATAGAAACTCAATGGAACACCATACAAACCATTTCCGTAGAATTAAGTCGAACGCCAATTCAATGCGCCCTTGTATTGCTATTTATATCGCAACCGATTTGTGGTTGTTGTGTCCGCACAGTTCAATACACGGCGTACGGATCAATTGTCCAATGACCCACTTTATTTTACGGAGATAGTAATTACATAATTAAGTATTCATGGCGGAGTTAGATTAGAGCGAATCTATTTCATTTGGAGGGGAATTGATCATTTCTTACGGCAAGCGTCATGTCAGAATCACTTACCGTCGTGTGATAAGATGTAGATTGGTGTAAGGGAAGGAGCTTTACGGTTAAACCTGTATGAATAAATTGCTCGATGTACGCGCTTTTAGAAAAAAAAGTGCGAGTTGAAAACGCTGTGCGCTGCATTTGGAACCCTTCCAGATGGGATCTTTACGTGGTCCATAACCATGATAACCTAAAGTCGTCCCATGAGGAGTCGTAAAAGGCTCTATTTTAAGTAAAGAACCCTTTATAAATGGTCAGAATGAAGATGATAATATATATTAATATCCTACCCCGCCCCTCCCTCGGTCAGGGTTAAGGGAACACATATTTTAGTTGAAACGCTCAAAAAATGCTGAGGGCGCTAGATTCGAGCTGGTATGACCCTTTCCTCTGAATTTTGCTGGTCAGCTATACTAGGGGAGGGGAGAGGGTCGATATTTCGAGTTGGTCGACCCCCAACGCGGGTCTATACCGGGGTTGCCATTGTTCTTTTCACTTAATCAATCATATATGCCTATAAACAACAAGCAATGCTTTTTCATAGGCTCCCTGCACATATCCTTTAGTTTTTTTTTATGAAATGAACAGTTTTGTTTGAGAGCAAAAAAGAAAGATACGATGTCACATAACCTTTCAGTTTATTGCTTCCTATTATATACATACTTCTATTCAACAGATTTGTATTGCTTCATATCTTGTATTATACATTTTATTGTGCTGTTTCGTTTCTTTACATGTATTATACTATAATTTGTTACTTGCACAAAATAAACTTGAAGCGAACTCAAATAAACTTTTGCAACAATTGTGTAAGGATGTACCTGACATTTTTGTTTGCATAAACAATTAGTATATAAACATGAATTATAGTTTAACTAAACAATATCTAAGTTTATATCATTGCTTTTATATGTATGTTGTTTTATTGCCCTGCCTTTGCACTAATACGCCTTGCCCTGGACAGATTTTATTTTTCTATATTTCTGTATATTTTTGTAATGTTTGACGTACTCATTTTCTTTATAAGTTATTCCTTTATGTCAATAAAAGTGATACAAAATCAAAATCAAATTTTAATAATTATATTCTTGCTTTTCATCACATCATTGCAGGCTAGAACATGGGTATTTTCAATAGGTTTTACTCTTTCGTTTGGAGCAATGTTCTCGAAAACATGGAGAGTATACAGCATATTCACAAACAAGAAGCTACAGAAAAGGGTAAGTAGTAAGGTTTTAAGTTTCCTTGAAATTAGAAGGTGTTCTTTTTTTCCTTTTTTTTTAGAAATCAACACAGCTTATAATGATAATAATAATAATGATTTTGTATTGTATTGTATTTTTCTATGTGTATTTAGTTGTAACTTGTAAATTTGTAAGGATCATCACCCTATACGTTTTTATAACTTTATTGATGATCCAGTCACTTCAGATTTTTGTCATGTAATTTACTTCTCTTGTTAAATAATGTTCTGTTTTGTGATTTTTTGTATTTTTTGTATTTTTGTATTTTGTTTCTTTTTATTGAAGTGAGGAATGAATTTAAAATTCAACTTCAATTTCAATTTCAATGATAATGGTTGCCATTTGTATAGCGCATAGGTCAACCTTATCGGTGCTCATGGCGCTAAAAGCTTTAGCTGGCAACCATTACGTCTCTTCCTGCTGTCCCCATTTATCTCACCTGGGTTGAGTGCAGCACATTGAGGATGAATTTCTCGTTTATTAATACTAATTTTAAAAATTAATGAATTAGAATTAAATTTTGATAATAATGATAATAATAATTATAATAGTGATAGTGATGTTAGTAATGATATTGATGATATTTATAATGGTAATAATGATGACAATGCTAATGGTAATGTTAATGATGAGGATACTTACAGCATTTATATGGCACTTTGTACCGGCATTTCTAAGCACTTTTGCTAATGGTGAACTGAATCATTATCAAATCATACTAAAGAGAATACCCGATAAATTTACACTTTTTATCAAATATGTAATATCAAACGGTATAACCAAGCATGTTTAAAATTGAAATTCATTATTTCGAAAAGGCTATCGCTTGTCCAAGCTTTTTAACATCAATTCAATATTCGAGATTTTAGATTTTAGATAAATTTAGATTTATACTACCATAGCCGGTCAAAAAATCAATCCATTCATAGTAAATTAAGAAATGTGGGGTTTGCGAAATAATAGCGTTGTCGTAAATGAGAAAACTCTTTAAATCAGTGAGCCACACCCATAACTTAATTCCAAATTTACCCGGGAGAATATTCCAGGCTTTTCCTGATCCCTCTTGAATTAAAGAAGAGCTGACTTATCCTTCCAAAATGGATTGCAAAGAAAACAGGAAAGAGAAATGAAAAAGAACGAAGAGTTTAGAATAAGTGTTCTGGAGGGTAGAATACATATATTCGTTTGATTTACATCTATTTGCAATTATATCAGCGATTGTGGGGAAATATCTTGTTATTCCCATTAACTTGATGTCGTCTTGTAACAAGATAATGCCTCTAGCAATGAATTTTCCTTTCAAAAGCTGTTCATATTTCCACTCGGCTTCTTTCCGACTGTGACAAGAGGATTTTCCTTTACAGTTTTCCGTCTATATTTGTAATCAAATCCCTTTCTTAGAAATGCATCACTTTGCATTTACCGTCGGATTGCCGCCATTACATCCTAAAATAAGGCGTGTTATGCCTCAAGTTCTCTTCAAACATACAAATATATATTTTGGCTTTATTTTGTTCAAAATATTCAATCTAGAATTGTGTTTTTATGATAATTTTGGAGTTCTTTTATAAGCAATTTTTTCTGGTCCGTATTGTTATAAGAGCTAATGATCTTACATTGAATTTAGAATATAACTGTTTTGTTAAATGGAAAGATAATACCTTCTATGTTATTATCATTTTGGGAATTAAGATGATTTTTGTAAACATTGTCTGATTTTGGTAATTCCTTTCAATGTATAAAGAAAAGAAATTACAAAGTGAGACTGCGATAGATAGGCTTTCTGTGGTGCGCAAGCCAGATAATAATAGAGAGAAAAATATTGGGATGGGGGCGATATGGTTATGTAAAACATGTGGGCTATACTTTGGCTGCGGGCGAAACATAATCATGATCTCATTCTTTAGCAGGTTCATCGATACCAAGGGATCACATTTTGTCATTTCCTTAATGTAAAGTTCTACGGCTAGAAATCCTTCATCCTTCATCTATTTTTTGACTTAAAATGATTTTCTTCGGAGAACGTCTGTTGAATCATCAGAGACTGTTCTTCAATAAAACAAAAAATAGATAAGTGCACATAAACCAAAAGTATAATTTTCTCTATTTAAGTTCACCACTTTCATAATAGTATTCAAAGAACACTTTAAATAGAGCAGTATAAAAAATCTGATTTCTTCTGATTCAAACAAGCCTTTTGCGAGAATTTCAAAAAAAAAAAAGATTAGGGAGTGGGGGAGGGGGTATTCCGCTGTTCTGATTTATTGGTAGTCGCGCATAAAGTAATAGGAAACTAAGCTTAAATCTGCTAATCATTTACTGTCGATTATGTTGCAAGTATAATATGAAATCGAATTGCCCTGCTTCATTCAAGACTCATTCAGCTAGATTTGATATATATTGTAATCGAAATATCATTTTTTTTTCTCAACGGGCCCGTTATAATATTGGAACGAAAAAAATAAATACAAATGCTGCCATAATGATCTTTCCTTCTCTAGAATGATAGCATTTATCCTGTTGTTGTTGTTCTCGTTTTTTCTTCTCTTCCTCGTCTTCTTTGTTTTTCTTCATCTTAATCATCTTTTTTTCTTCATCATCATCGTCATCCTCATCATCATCAACATCATCATCATCATCATCATCATCATCATCATCATCATCATCATCATCACCATCAGTATCATGTTTTTCTTGTACTTCTCCTTCTCCCTCTTCCATTTTATTTTTTTGTATGCGATATCATTACTCAAATAGTGATGAAACCAAATTTTGTTTGGGCTTTGTTTCTGCAGCATCTTCTTTAGATATTGAATCTCAAGGGCCTCGTTAAAGGTTCTTTGAACTCTGAAATTACAGCAAATACCGTACAACCAATTTTTACGGAGAAACGGAGAATCGCAAAACGCAAACAGAACGTCAAATTCAATTCGGGAGGACGATTTTATAGCAGGCGTACTTTCCATTCATATATGCATATAATTGCAGCTCCAAAATTAGAATTTTTGAGATTTCTAATGGCATTTTATCACTTTACGAGCAATATGCAGCAAGAGAGTCATTTCAGAAGTATAACCATGAAAAGTGAATTATGCAGTGGTCGTTGTCTTTTGTTAGAGAAATCCCCTGTCCTATAAAAACCGAAACTAGAGTTCTTATAGACATAGATGGGGTAATGATAATTTACATAATGAGTCTCTTTAGGGGAATATCTGATTTCGTAGTCATTACATGAAGTCGTTTGTACTCATTTTCTATTTTCTTATTATTCTCGTTTCACAGGTGATCAAAGATTACCGGTTGTTCGCAATGGTTGGCATACTTCTACTCATAAATGTCATTGTACTCATGGTAGCTATGGCAGATCATACCATCATAATTGCATCATTACTTGTCTAACAGTTACATTAAACTAAATTATTCATATTTCTGTATGATTATTTTTACAGGTGATCAAGGATTACCGGTTGTTCGCAATGGTCGGCATACTTCTGCTAATAGACATCATTGTACTCATGGTATGGTAGATCATAACATCACCATTGCAGAAGCTATATTTTAAGCTATATTGCTTAAATAGTTATTGCCTTAAACTTAATTATTTCTTTCTATTGGTACAGGTGATCAAAGGTTACCGGTTGTTCGCCATGGTTGGCATACTCCTGCTCATAGATATCATTGTGATCATGGTATCAAAGCATATCGTACCACGCAAATTTTTGGCAGAAACTACATATGAATCATTGTTTGACTAGTTATTGTACTACACTAATTTTTTTCCATAAAATTTGTATCTATTCCTACAGGTGATAAAAGATTACCGGTTGTTCGCAATGGTCGGCATACTTCTGCTCATAGATATTATTGTACTGATGATATGGCAGATCATAGACCCGCTACAAGTGCAAGTTAAAATCATCGAAATTAGGGTAAGTTCTTGGTATGGTATCACGCACCTAATGTGTATGTGTGTTTGGGGGGAGGGGACATTGAGGCGCCCCGGGTCAGCCCCCCCCCCTTCCCGGGTAAGATCTAGGGCCACAAATTCTACTTAAGATCTGTTTAGATATTGCTCAAGCGTGTCAAATTTTAGCTCTTGACTTTTTTTAAATTTATTTGTGCTTGTCAGCTANCCCCCCCCCCTTCCCGGGTAAGAGCTAGGGCCACAAATTCTACTTAAGATCTGTTTAGATATTGCTCAATCGTGTGAACTTTTAGCTCTTGACTTTTTTTTTAAATTTCTTTGTGCTTGTCAGCTACTCGAGGGGGGGGAGGCGCATATCTGAAGGCAACGATTGAATGCAATGTACACCTTAAATTTTGCTTGTCATTTACGATTTGAATGGCTTAAAAGTTGAAAATTAGTGAATTACTTTTAAAGTATTTGAAAACCGGACGATTCTTGAGAAGTTCTTTTAACGGATATTAAGGGGTATTTTAAAAAGAATACTACATTAATACATTACATTACATTAAGAACATTAATACTTTGATATTGACAAGGATAACAATTAACAAAGTCAAATATGAATGTGATATTTAAGAGAAAAACAAAATAGTTCGGAAACAGGCAATGATATCTTCGTAAAAGAGTCGATGAATTGCTCAAGGGGCTTTAAATTTTCTTAGAATACATTTTCAGCCACGATATACAATCTTTAAACACCATCGAGCTATCTGCATGTTTGGTGCGCAATATCTCAAAATCTCCTCCTACTCGTTTTGAATTAGAAGGGCATATATGAGATGAGGGAAATAGTTTTGATTATTTTTCTCCCCACTTGACAGATTAGTCGCTTTCGTCAAGGGGATTCCGTTTGTTTCAATTAATTAGAGCAGGGCTTAGACAGGTAGTTTCTCTTTCGAGATGAATTAGTCTAAGACGCGTTTAATCTATACCCAGCACGTCACGAAAATTAAATGTAATCGGGGCGGCACTTTGCCGACCGATCTTCCCCTCTTTCGTTATCTCTTCATCAGTTCTGAAACTATATTTCGTCTGCGGGGAATGTTTTTATTTAGTCTGCAATATAAGTTCACATCCCCCTTGACCACATTTTTTCAACGCGACTGACATGAGAAGGGGATTAAAGCGGATTTCCGAATGTTAATCCAAGTTCAGAGGCAATGTATCGTGAAAAACTATGCATCGTTTAGAAGCAATGTATCGTCACTATTTAGAGAATGAATGAGGGCAGTATGATCTCGCGTAAAATTCACTCTTTCAACAGAATACCGTAAAACACTGCGTACAAGCGCATATGAATTTGAATCGTTTTGGTGATCTGAGCCTTCTTCTGCAGAGCGCCCACTCGCGATCGATTAGGAGAAAGCAAAATTATTATTCATGTGATAAGCTCTCCTCGAATGAACATAATGAATATTCATTAATGTGCTGAAAAGAAGGAAAAAT
>BQKZ01001426.1:30138-50925 GCA_036244855.1 Temnopleurus reevesii
CCCCCCCCCCCCCTCCCCCTCGCCTAGTTAGGGTTATTACTATCTCGCCTTGGCTGTTTTTTAACATTCCTTTGGGGGTGTTGTTCAAAAGTTGCACTTGATCGTAACGTGACAATCAAAGTCATTATTTGATGCGCGTCTCCTTAAATTTGCATATTGTGCACGAATGAACACGTGTTTACAATTTGTAAAGTTGCAGTCGATTTTGAATAACACCCCCTTAGTCTGGGTAGGAGGGGATAATTTGGGCCCCTTTGATCTCACTAGTCGATCACCTGACTGTTCATCTTTTCAGAGTTATTTTAAAAAAACAGCAAAAGAAAAGTTTAGATTCCATAATCATTAAAGTACGAGTTGTAATAATCATGGAGTATGAAGGATTCATGAAATTCCACATTTAGTCATGGAACTTGCGTGTAAATGATTAGTCTTTCTTATCAAGGAGATTGATCCTTGTTCTTATTCACAAAACTCACAAGAGCCGTCATTGCAGCAAGCATTGCTGCTGTTAGAGGAGCAATTGTCCACTTTGTTGTTGGCTCTTGTTCCAATCAAGTTAACATTTCTGAAATATTCATCCTCCATTAAGTTTAAGAATTGATCACAAAAACCAGTCACAAGAACAAAAATATTTTGTTTTTGTTCTACAAATCATCTTTTTGCTTGTCTAAAATGTTTGATCTACTAGATGTATCGTCTCTGTAGTGTACCTACATGTACTAAAAGGCTATTTTGATTTTAATAAACATAGATATCCCCCCCCCCCCCTTTTAAGTACTTAGGCTTCACTTGATACATCTGTATAAATAATTTTTTGTTTTGTATTGCTGGTAATATATGAGTAGCCAATCAGAGAGTTTCCTCTTAGAGTTATGCCCACTCTTTTCTTATATATCTGAGAGAAGAAACTTTACAAACAATGCTCTTTTCCTTGGACAATTTCATTTTTATTTTTCTCCTTCCCTACAAAACACATTGATGAACAAAAGTTTCTTCTTAATGATTTTGGTTTACGTGCCTTTTATATACTATGATCATTTTTTTAAAGCAAATTAATTATTAACATTTTATCGTGTGCCTTTTCTAATGATGTAGACAGGCAATTCCGGTACAAATCACCTGTACACTGTGTACTATGAGCATCTTGACATTTTAATCAATTTATTCACTATAAATTTGAAAATGTTTTGGAATGTATTATCTTGAAGTAATAGTCTATGGGTTATACGAACTTGCTCTAATCGATTGACACAAGGAACCTAGATGTACTAGGTTGAAAGACATTGCGAGGAAGTGTATCAATTGTCATTATTGCATGTTTAAGAGGAATTAGGATATGGTGGGTTAGGTAATGAACTTGTTAAACCAACGATGATACAAGTCTAATATTATATATTTATATTTTATGAAGTTATATTATTTACATCTCTTTCTATGATTTTCACTTGCAATGAAAGCAAGAATTTGCTTTTCTATTAAACTTTGAAACATATATTCTATTCTTGACTTGTTTGCTGCATGTGTTTTGACAACAGATGGAATTCTTTAATTGAACCCTGGGGCGGTATTCTGGTAGGTGTCTTATCTCAAAATATTATCTTATCTTTAAATTGCTATTCTGGAAGCTGTCTTATCTCGGTGTCCTAACTTTTGTCTTATCTTTTGTCTTATCTCCCCTACGCGCCATAAAAATGCAGCGCGCAACGTATTGCGCGCAAGAGATAAGATCTGTTGTCTTTTCTAACGTATAATTTCGCATAGAGGTTTAGGACACCCCCTAGCTGTCTTATATCCACCATGGCGGCAATTTTTCTTGCAGTAAACGTTATTAAGGAATAGCTCATGTTAAGAAGTGAATATCCGATTATAAAAGACCAGTACAGACTTTCAAACAGTTGTTCTGTTTAATTTTTTTATGAATTTTGTTAGCTGCGTTTTGATGCAACTGGGTGAATTTCTTGAACATGTGCTCAAAACAAACACGTGATAGTTAGGATAATTGATTTGCTAGCGCGCAGTATGCGAAGTGTTTCAGCGTATTGAAACTGTGTTGCGCAGGGGCTTCAGCTAAGGTTTTCATTGGTCAGTGAGCTTGAGAGAGGAATGGAACATTGATTTTAATTGGTTGTCTGAGATAAGATAGGCGGGTCCTAATAGAGATAAGACAGAGAAAAGAGAGTTTTCAGAATACCGATTTAAGACTGTCTTAGCACTGTCTTATCTTATGGAGATAAGACAAAAGATAAGACACCGAGATAAGACAGCTACCAGAATACCGCCCCTGGGTTTTGTTTCATAAAGCTGTTTGTAGATCTACGCACAACTCTACCAACAAATGGTGACCCTTTATCGGGTGTGATTTAGTTCCAGGGGAGCGCATAAACGAGTTACCGGTCGTTCGTAGAGTTGTGCGTACTTGTAGATCTATAAAGAGATATGAAACGCTACCCTAGTCTACAGCAAAAAGATGGGAATAAAAGTGAAATAAGAAAAGATTGAGAGGGCAAGAAAAAAAACCCACAAGGGGGCAAAGATGTGGGATTGGAGAGACTTCAAGAGAAGTGGGAGGAAGAAGGAACAGAGGGGGGGGGGGGGGGGGGGGGGAAGGAGAGATGAACATTAGGGGGAGTGGATAAAATAAATGTTGGATGAGGATAGGAAGGATGATATGAAAGGAAGGATGAGTGGAGAGGAAAAGATTGAGAGAGATCAAGAAAGGTAGGAGGGGATATTAGGGAGGGAGAAAGAGAGAGGGATGGAGAAAGAGGGATGGAGAGAGAGGGGAATAACAAACGTGAGAAGAGAAAGCAGGAAGGGAGAGAGAGAGAGTAAGAGAGAGGGATAGAGAATCAGAAAGGTGAGAGGAGAAATTGGGGAGGAAGAAAGAAAGAGTGAGAGCGAGAGAGAGAAAGACAGATAGATAGGGAGAGATGGACAGAGTTAAAATAAATGAAAAGGAGAGGAAGTGGGTGAAAGAAAAAGGATGGGATAGAGAAAATAAGGGGGTGGCGGAGGAGCTGAAAGGAGAGAGCGATAGCAGGATAGAAGAGTGGAGGAGGAAGAAAAATTGAAGGGTGATAAATCTGTAACGTGTTTGAAGATCCCTGGTAACTTCTCTCTCATCCTGCCATCAGATACATCTGATTTACCTCATGTACAGTTCTATTGCTACTCTTCATCTCTTGGCATCCATAACTTCTCTCATGTTCGCTCTAAAATTTGGTGCTTTCTTCTAAAGTTTCAAATTTCCACTTTTTTGTTCCATCTTATTGGCCCCTCTCCTCTCGCTCTTTATGCCTGTCTCAAACATATTTTGTTTTGTGTATCTTGTTTTATTACCAATTCCTCTCTCTTGTGTCCTTTTACTTGCTCTCTCCTCTCCCTTTTCCTGTCTCTCTCCATTCACTTTTCACATTCTATACATTTGTCTCTTCATGTATTAAAACATTTCTTAAAACAATTCTTCCTCTGATTAATTTTCTTCCTGCTATTCTAAGAATGATTTTTTTAAAGCTCCAATGGACATTCCAATTGATACAACAAAGCATAAAAAGTACTTCATTTCTTCCATTTTAATCAAGTTTCATGTACAAGTAAATAGCCTCCATAAAATTTCTTAGTACAGAAATACTCTCTACATGCCCTGCACATAAGTAACTGACGTCTTTTTTTCAAATAAAAACTGAGCACAGTCATGTAATATACCATCCAACATCAACTCACATTGATCAAAACAATTTCCAAATTTTTCTTTATTGGATAAAGACTAAATAATTCTGACTTCTCTCTAAAAAAAACATTTAGGGGGTGTTGCTCAAAATCAACTGCAGATCAACTGCAACTCAACAAATTGAAACACGCATTTTCATTCAAGCGCGATATGAGCATTTAACAAGACGCGCATGAAACTATGATTTTGATTGGCGCGTTCCGATCAACTACAACTTGCGATCAATTGAAACTTTTGAGCAACACACCCTTACACACACAATATGAGAAACAAATTGACAAATGATATACTCCTGATTGACTTGTTTACCATATAGGTTTATGAACTAATATGACTAAAGATAAAATAATGTAAAATGATAAAAAGTGAAAGTGCTCTTGGTTTATAAGTCACAAATGAAAATCGTACAAGGCATCCCACAAATGATTTAGGTTAGAAAATTCCTTTAAGTAATACTTCACATAAGAATACTTCTAGAAAATGTTTCACACTTTCTAACATGTTGGTATTGTAGTGAGCATTGTTATAATGAGGTCTGTGGTCAAATGAGGGCATTTCCACTGCTGACTGCAAGTCCACGTCTTGACAAAATACCTTGAAATGTGATGTGTGTTAGAGATACTATCTATTTCACACATATTGGATTTCAAAAAATAGTGTCACAAGATATTCATTACTTAAACCATAACACACATGACACTTGTGGAGAATTGCCCATAATTGACCATTATATGGTGAAAACTATGCCCTTTTAATAATACATATAATCAAGCACCGCTGTTTCTGTTAGATGAGGGAGTATTTATGTATATACTGTTTTGCAAAAGAAGCATTTTCTCTCACTAATTCTCTTTCTAACCATAACATATTTATTGGGATGCCCTGTACAATCTTCAGCACAACTACTAGCAGCAAATGTTCACAACAGCACATACATAGTTTTGAATGAAAATCATATCAAGCAAGAGGCAATAAATACATTTTAAGGCATCTAGGAAGAGGCAAAAGCTACAAAATAAAAATAGAAATAAACATGAAATTTGTAATGAAATATACACAATTTTTTTTCTCAATTGTTCAGAAATATACTCGTAATATTAGCTAGCAGATCTAGGGAGTGTTCCGAGAAAGTTGCACTTGCAACTGTTGTTGCAGGTAATGATTTATTGAATCACACCAATAAAAATTTTGATTTATGTATACCTCGATTGTAGTGCAGACAATGCAGAAATGAAAATTAGCATTTTAAATTGCAACCAATTTTCAGTTCATCTGCAATCAACTATAGTGTACAACTTTCTAGAAACACCCCAAAGTGTATAACCATATGCATTATTCTTAGTGATTATCATGGAGAGAATTGAAGAATGAGATAACTTTTGTTTGCAACTTTGAATTCATTTTTAGTACTTTCTTCCACTATTAGAGAAGACTGTATAATGATAAATTAAACAATTCAATTGATGTATGAATACAAGAATTCATATAAATTTTTCTTGCAGATGTGCTTCGCATTTACCTGCATAAGAATGATTTAGTAATGTTTTCAAATAGGAGACATAATTTCAAAGCAAAAAATCAGATTTGTCTAAATCTGAGCATCAATTCAACAATTCTGGAAGGGTTTTGGCATCAGAAAACAAAAGCATAGAATCAAAATGCAACCACCATATAAGAAAAAGAGAAAATGTGTTATACAAGCCCTTGAACATGTAAAAACATTGAGCAATTTTCAGCAGCAGCAGTAGCTATTATTATAATAAAAACAGATCCAGCTTGCATATACCGGTAGGGCAATCAAACACATGTATAACAGGTATGTATTCAAGCTTATCAAGTCATATTGTTGCTTAGAAACAATAATTAAAAAAAAATTGTCTATATTTGATATTCAATGGGTTTTTAACAAGCAAGCGAGAAAGCTTATTAAGGTGTTTCAGTGAAACCTTTTTATAATTTCCAAAGATTTACAATATAAACATCTATCCAAAGCATACAACCTCCTAAATATTAATATGAAACCAACATATAGAAGAAAAGTAGGACACAACAATACTAGCCCACACTAGCACAGTATATCATCCAACAAAGAACATTAAAAAATACACGTACATGTATTATGATAACTGCTTAAAAGTTTTGAAACAAATGAGATGCTATAAATTGAAGAATAATCATACTTTCAACAAATTTCAGTTTGAAAGAGTGGTGATCAAGGGGTGCAAGTGTTCCCTAGACTGCGCGCACAGCCGCTTGGCTTTGATTTTCTGCAATATGCACAGTGTATAATCAAGGGTCTGCATGTTAAGACTACTTCACAATATTATGAAGCCTTTGAGGAAGAGGAAATGCAGTCTGTAATTTCAGACTCTGTATCATGTGCTGCAAGTGTACACCACAAAATGCAACATCGAAAGCAAATGCAGACTAAGTGTTCCCCTCTTTGACTCCAAAACAGTTTAGAGGTACAATATAAGTGTATCATTCATATCTTCTGATCTAAAACCAATGATTATATTTATTATGATACAATACAACCCAAGAACTACCTGTAGCATCCTAGGACAAACTCAATATGCACATTCATCATTGTGTTTACTGTTTATTAAAGTCATATAACATCTGACTTAACCCATTGAACCCTGAATTCTGTAAATTCCCATATACTTTGTGCAAAAACTACCTCATTCAAGCAGTCAATAGGTTAATTAAGGTATATTTTAGGCAAACAGCCAATGATGTTTAACAAAACAAGACAGGTGTCCAGAGATAAGCCTCCAAAAGTTAAAGCTTTATATGTGTGAATAGCAACATGCATCCTCGACACAATGCTCTTTACACTAGTACATTTAAATTCCTTGAGAGCGCTTGGAAATGAATCATTGTATTGAGGTCTAGGATCGTTTCAGATTTGTTTGCATTTGACTTTTTTTCCTTCAAATTGTAAATATGACAGATTTGGTCTGGAGAGTTTTATTACATGACTACATGTATTTGTAAAATCAAAATACAAATGAACACCTCCCCAAACATCCAAAAAAGTACTGTACATACTTTGTTTACAGTGTAAATGCTCAAAACTTTTTCCTTTCAGAGTTCCCTAAATAGGTCATCAACATGTCAATGGGTGAGAGGCTTTTATTTCCTCTAATACTACTCTTGAGAAAGATATTCACCATTTTCACTAGACCGTCTGAACTGATTTTAACCTCTTTTCAAACAATCCCTCGATTCAGTTGATCGCTTTACACATCTGTCGCACAAGAATGATCAAAGCGAGAACTGATCCAAACAAATACTTCTGATTCTTCAAGGGACTGCGTTCATGGAAGAATAAGTGTGACCAACTTCATACAATAGATTGGAAATTGCATTATTTTTAGATATCTGTTTACCCACATATTCAAGCAAATTCTTCAAAAGATATTTCTTGATTTGATCTGTTTTCTGCAATCTTTTATCTGATCTAATGCTAGAACTTGTGCTGTAAAGATACATGTAAATGTTGTGTTTCTTCCAATTATGCAGTCTGCAGAAGGGGAGGTGGAGAATGCAATAGGGGGAAAGAGGGGGTGGGAAAGTGGAACAAAAAGGAAAATTGTACATTACCACTTCATCATTAAACCTGTGATATACTCCGCAATATAAACATCAAGATAATCTTTTCCTTTAAATCATTGAAGGATAGCAAATCATCCAGACAGAGAACAAATACCCTAAGCCTTTAAGCAGTCACACTATGGATACAACACTCTACCAATGACTCCATAGTCAACTAAAGCCAATATTATGACTATAACCTCGCAGAACCAATATTCCGGCTGGAAAGTCAAGGAAATCACACACCAACATCAGAGATGTCAACAATAGGATAGAAATTGAAATAATGAATAACCAGCTGAACCAAATATTTTCTCATGAGAAACAAATAAGGATATTGTTGAAGAAAACTAGAGCTTGCATGGTGTAGTAAACATTCAAAACGATTTGCGGTTGCATCATGTGGTGTAGGGTTATCTTTCATGAAATACTCCTGAAAAGGACTGAGTAAGAGCTCAAAAAGATAAAAAAAACATGACGTTCCGAGTAGAAAAATAACTAACATGGATATTGTTATTGAGCTTTCTCTCATGAGAATATATTTGGTTCAACTGTTTGGTGAGTTTAATTTCTATCCTCACGTTCGTTCTAAAAGGTTGACATCTCTGGAACTGTTGGAAAGTTAAAGAGGTTCACAAACCATTGAGAAGTAATTGAAATAATTCTTGCCTTATCCCAACATGGATTAACACTGATTGAGAAGCTGTGGAAAAAAATTCACAGGCATTCTCGGGTAGGAATCGAACCAACGATCTCCTGATGACTAGACAGGTGTCTTACCACTAGACCACTGAGAGCCGATGGAAGTGGCCGGCTTGATTCGTGTAATAGCAGCGTAAGTATCAATTGAATGGTTTTGTGTTGGGTAGATAAACATGAATTAACATTGAGAAGTAAATTGATAACTTGTTGTGGAAAATATCATAGAGTGGTTATATGGGACATCACAATTTTTGATAACAATACAAGGAGAGGTTTGTGCATTTGAGGATGTGAACATTGAATTGACATAGGCTGATGCAGTTGGGATCAATTTCCAGCATTTCAGATGAAATATAAAACATATATAATAATAATAGATGCAATTTATATAGCGCACATATCCACTCTGCTGAGTGCTCAAGGCGCTTTGTATATATCAACTATATTTTCTGAAAGAAGGTGTTTAATTTGAACTTGGTCATGTACAGTAAAGCAAATCTTTATCTCAACTAAATCTACATTAATGGACTAAAGATATTAGACTTGGATTTCAGAATTTAAAAAGAAATATATCTGTTGTTTTTGTGATTTATTTTTGAATGGGGGTGTCACAGTATCTCATTTGGAACGAAGTGAGAAAATGCCCTTGATCTAAATCCACAAAAGCAAAACAATCTCTGAGTCATTGAGGCAATCACCTTCCTATGTTTACTTTGACATTTACTCCTGCCAAATAACATGAAATGTGTACTCAGTACGTGAAGAAAAAAAAACAATTGGCTTGAGGTGGATTTATATTGAACATATCCCAGAGTCTTCTTCCAAAATATTTGCACCCATCAGAATAAAGTTTCACTCTCTTGTGCCTACCTGGGGGCTTGGGACCCTAAAGCACCACCAGGATATGGACAGACTACAGAATTGCATTTAGTATCTGAAAATATTGAATAGCCATATCAATTCTATGAAAAACATTATAAACATATCATCAAATATGTTGGATAATTTCTGGGACAAGGGCATTAATATACTTTAAATATTGTACTGTGCTTAATAGAACTTGAAAATTAACTGGGAAAATGGTTGCTAATTATGACATGATAATGGAACTGAAATAAATCCCTTTATCTGACCTCATCAAAATTGCAACTCAATACAATGTCTGACTCATGAACAAGTGCAATGTTTACTTGTTTACAAATGCTGTGATAAGTTTAATTACATTCCAATCATATTAGATTGATGGAACAGAACGGAACTGTTGCCAGTGTTTATGAATCTCACATATCTCTATTGGTTATATCACAGGCCAGATTGTTTGCTAATTACCAAGATTAAAAATGTTGGCTGTTGTATGTGAATAAGATTGTATGAGATCAATTACACTGTGCCTCTAATAAAAAATGCATGTGAGTCAAGTTTACATCTTTTCACCTTTTTATATTTTATTTTCTTTTCCTTTGCTTTAAAGAAAACAAATTATTCCAGGGAAAAAGAACTTGCCAAATTTCAAGCTCTTCTGTTATTTTTTCCCGATATGTCATTTGTTCTTTCCCCTTTCCGTCCAATTAAATCATTTCGATTATTTCCTTTCTTTCTGGGAGGAGGTAACATGAATATGCCCAATGCGTTTTGAAATCATGGAGTACACATTTCAAACAGCTTTCCAACATCAGCATAAACTAACACTGGAGTGTAACATCGGATATGCAAACTCACATTTGTCACAGATTTTTCAAACAAACCAACTCATTTTCTACAAATACTACAAACCAATAACTGTTATTATTTGGAAATCACTAAGAATATGTAAGCATAAAATCAGGGCATTAGTCACATAAACCAACCTAATTATATTTTCTTCATATGAACACAAACATAGTGGAACCTCATTATAAAAGAGATCGGATATAGCAAGATGCATTTGCTTGTTCCAAATCTCTATAGTTCTGTTTTTTTTTAACCTGGTATGAGGAACCTGATGTGATAAGGTAATTGTTGTCGTCTTAAAGACCTCGTTATTAAGAGCTTTCACTGTATTTTCCCTCCTTACATTGAATAGCACAAAACATTTCCTGTCAAGAAAACTAAAACGTGACATCATGTCTGTCATGTTATTTTAATTCCTGTATCCAAGCAAATTTCTGTGAAGCAAGCAATAACATGGAATTATGCTGAAAATCGCAGTGAATTGATCATATTGTTGCCTTGGTGATTTCCTTGATGTACCTCATGTACAGGCTTGTTTGTTTAGAACCAGTATCCTACCACAAGTACAACAATGGCAGATCTGCCAATCGTTCCAGAACATGTAGGAGAGTAAAGATTAAAATGTGCATCATCAAAAAGCTGAACCAAATACTTTCTTCTGAGAGAACACATGATAACTACACCCATAGGCTTTCTCCTCTGAAAAAGTATTTGGCCGAGCTGTTGGGCGATTCACACTTTTATTTCCCCCATTGATATTCAGGAACGGTTAGAATACCTTACCCACAACGGCTCAAGCAAGGAAAATACTTTACATATTGCTCACAGTAATAATTTGAGTAAGATCCTATTTCCTATTTAGCCTCTCATTCAACAAACAATACTTAAATGACAAAGGCATGCGGACATAAATATTATACTAATATAACAATCTGCTCAAGGTTTTTAACAGTTTGAATACAATAGCGCTATGGATTTGTAAAGGCAAACAAGGAGATGTGCATTGCAGAGCAAAAGTAGATATTCTAGTAAAATGTAAATAANAACATGAATATGCCCAATGCGTTTTGAAATCATGGAGTACACATTTCAAACAGCTTTCCAACATCAGCATAAACTAACACTGGAGTGTAACATCGGATATGCAAACTCACATTTGTCACAGATTTTTCAAACAAACCAACTCATTTTCTACAAATACTACAAACCAATAACTGTTATTATTTGGAAATCACTAAGAATATGTAAGCATAAAATCAGGGCATTAGTCACATAAACCAACCTAATTATATTTTCTTCATATGAACACAAACATAGTGGAACCTCATTATAAAAGAGATCGGATATAGCAAGATGCATTTGCTTGTTCCAAATCTCTATAGTTCTGTTTTTTTTTAACCTGGTATGAGGAACCTGATGTGATAAGGTAATTGTTGTCGTCTTAAAGACCTCGTTATTAAGAGCTTTCACTGTATTTTCCCTCCTTACATTGAATAGCACAAAACATTTCCTCCCAAGAAAACCAAAACGTGACATCATGTCTGTCAGGTTGTTTTTATTACCATAGCCAAGCAAATTTCTGTGAAACAATAACATGGAATTATGCTGAAAATCGCAGTGAATTGATCATATTGTTGCCTTGGTGATTTCCTTGATGTACCTCATGTACAGGCTTGATTGTTTAGAACCAGTATCCTACCACAAGTACAACAATGGCAGATCTGCCAATCGTTCCAGAACATGTAGGAGAGTAAAGATTAAAATGTGCATCATCAAAAAGCTGAACCAAATACTTTCTTCTGAGAGAACACATGATAACTACACCCATAGGCTTTCTCCTCTGAAAAAGTATTTGGCCGAGCTGTTGGGCGATTCACACTTTTATTTCCCCCATTGATATTCAGGAACGGTTAGAATACCTTACCCACAACGGCTCAAGCA
The DNA here is from genome assembly GCA_036244855.1 of Temnopleurus reevesii. Lineage (NCBI taxonomy): Eukaryota > Metazoa > Echinodermata > Echinoidea > Temnopleuroida > Temnopleuridae > Temnopleurus > Temnopleurus reevesii. The sequence goes on from BQKZ01001426.1 coordinate 41,822, forward strand.
AGGAAAATACTTTACATATTGCTCACAGTAATAATTTGAGTAAGATCCTATTTCCTATTTAGCCTCTCATTCAACAAACAATACATGAATGACAAAGGCATGCGGACATAAATATTATACTAATATAACAATCTGCTCAAGGTTTTTAACAGTTTGAATACAATAGCGCTATGGATTTGTAAAGGCATATCTATTCAAAACAAGGAGATGTGCATTGCAGAGCAAAAGTAGATATTCTAGTAAAATGTAAATATTTCTAAACTGATTCATCATGAATTTTGGCTTTTTCAAACATTAGGTTATTTCATCAATTTTTTTCTAGGAAAATAGTGCAAATTATTTTGCATGCTGTTATTATTTTTGCAAGCACTAATTAGTGTATACTTGCATTCATGAGCGGAGAACTATCATCAACTTCTTCTAAAAGTGTGGTTTACTATTCTATTGCATACAAAAAGCCAACTGCACACGTAACAACCGGCTTACAACACAGTTAGGGAAATAAATTATTGTAGCATTTAATGCGGGCATTTTGATAATTGAAATCTAACCAATTCATGTTCTGAATATTCATGAATATTGAACATATCGTTCAAGGCGTTAATCAGCTGTATACCAGATGTAAGAGCAGATTCAGTTTCAAATCACAGACAATCTTAAGGCTGCTCTGACTGTTTCGACTTCCTTATGACTCAAAGCCGATTTGGTATACCTTCCAAGGAGAAATGTTGTAAATGAAATTTTCTCGATTCCATAATTATTCTGATTTCTTGATTCCATAATTATTCTGATTTCTTGATTCCATAATTATTCTGAGTATCCAGAACCTTGATCGAAGATTTTATACATGTTTGAATGCTTGTGAGAGATACTATGCACTTTCTTCTTAAATCGGATCGAAAGCCAGTTGTAATGTGTGCCGTGGGCGTAATACAGATGTATGCCAAGAGGTACCTGTAAAATGTATAATATGCATGGTTTACTCGCTGCTTCGTGCCTACCTACATGGATAGCTGATTTTTTGTGGGTAAGTAAGCTAGTACAGTTTTAATCATTTCTTCTCATCATATATTCACTCGTTAAGAATAATACAAATTATTATCTATATGAGAGTTTTTAGCCGTGCAATATTACGCCATATTTTTTTAGCATGCGCAAAGCAGTGATTATATGTTGAACTCTCATATAGATAATAATAATTATATTGAATGGCTTACATTCATGAAATACCAGGGAATATTGAACTTGTGATGGCCAATATTGCACTCATCTTCGATTCATGCAATATTACCCTACCTCGTGCAATATTCCCTGGTATTCCATTCATTGCCATCCAATATCATATAATTATTTTCATTTTTTATTATTGCTTTACTAATACCACGGACGGTGAACAAAACAGAATGATTTCGAAATTTCGAGGAAATAATTCCTCCACCACCACCTTATAGTGGAGGAGGCATAAAAATAAAACCAAGAGGTCATCACAAATTCCGTAAATTTACACAGAATCCACATAGGCTCAAATATACCAACAGTAAAAAAATACCACATAAAAATCCATGAACCAAGATAAAACAATCTAAAACATGAAATGAATTAAAAAAAAAAGAGGCATAAGACATAGAACATATATACTCTTGGAGAAAAGAAGCAATGACATATAAAACATAAGTATGAAGGAGAAAATAAGAGATAACAGAAAACTCTTCTTTTGTCACAAAAATGAACAGTCAATACCACAACAGTATTATATTATGAAGGTAGATGAATACATTATACTAAACACACAAAAAGGTGATCATTCTATTACATTTGATTGTGAACATAGTCAATTCATACATATCATGTGTGAAGCTCTTTGGAACATAACATTTACCTTGACATTGTAATTAAAATTAAATCAAATTTCAGAACAAATATACACTTATATGTCATACTTATTAAACTCTTAGACATATGTTATTTCTAAATTGACACATAAAGATTGATTGATATTCATGATCTGGCAGACCAACACACAGATTGTGTTTTAATTTGAAGTTGAGAGCTGGATACAGTGTAAAGCATTTGTCTTTCATGTAAATTTATCCATCAAGAGGTTTACTGGGTTTTACTGGAATGAAATGCGATCACAGCATCAAGAAACATGATACTGCAAAAATACCACTATATCCTTTATCCTACGGAAATAGGATTGCATGACCTTTGTGCAGCATAAAATCAATCTACATGTACTCTGGTTTTTCTATATTTCTCCAAACCTTTGGCTGACACCACATAAATTGATATGAATTTGTTTCCTTCTTCAATGACTGAGATCATTTTTGGCTATTACTGCAAAATTAATGAAAATCAATTTTTTTTGCAGCATGTATGAAAATCTACAGGAAATCTATTCAGCATACTTTGAATAGCATCTTCACATACATGTACTTTTGTCAAAAAAGATAGAACAACAAATCAGAGATTGTGTTTCAAGACCAGTATATTATTCCACAGCTCTCTGGTGAATTGTACGAAATAAAATGAGATATTTGAATACATTGTTCAAATTCAGATTTCTCTCATATAAATTTCTCTGATGAAGTTACCAGTGGTGCTGTCATACAAGGTATTGAAAATAAATAAAGCTTCTGCAAGAATCCAGTTAAATATATATGTAGGAATTTCTGCAAATCTTTTGGACATGTTTATGAAAATTAACATGCCTATCAGCAAATTACAGGATCTGTATAAAATATGTTTGTCTTATATCTTCCTAATATAAACTTGAAATATAAATTGACAAATTAGTTGTGTTTCATAAAGCCGTTGGTAAAGCTGTACATACACACAACTGTATACACGACTGGTGACTCTTTCTCAGGTGCTATTAACTCAGAGACATACACTTATCATTGATTGCAAGAAAGGATCACCAGTCATCAATTGAGGTGTACGTAACTCTGTGATCAGCTTTATGAAAGACAACTAAAGACTTCCATATGTTCTTAAAGGTAATAAATAAATATTCAAACACAACAGGAAAGTGCTGGTGTTTTGTGGTGGTCTAACATAATGTTGATAATGGTATTCTACACTTTTGATCGGAATAAGATGTCCCACCATGTCCCACGATTTTACATAGGCCTTGGTGGGACATGGTGGGAATCTGTTACCTTTACATCAGCATGTAAGAATGGCATCATGCATGTTGGGATGACAAAGAAAGCATTCACCTCATAGCTTACTTTTCGGAAAAATTCTTGAAGTGTGCCATGTTTTAATCTACAAGCAAACATTGGCTCATCAATTCAGTTGGCAACCTCTCCTGGAGGGTGATTCATGAAGCTCATTATAGTGACAAACACACATTCTCCTAGAGTACCCATTGCAAAAGTCAGACACATTGCTTTTTAACCAACTAAATTCAATGATTTTATTGACTTAGGGGGTGTTGCTAAAAGGTTGCAATTGATCGTAAGTTGCAGTTGATCGGTACGCACCAATCAAAATCATTGTTTTATGCGTGTCTTGTTAAATGCACATACCGTGCGCGAATGAAAATGCGCGTTACAATGTGCAAAGTTGCAGTTGATTTGCAGTTGATTTTGAGCAACACCCCCTTAGTCAGCTCTGGCTATTTTGTCGCTGTGACAAGCTTCATGAAATGCCCACCCAGCTTGCATCTGTCATGAAATTTTCCAAGATGTTAAGACCTTGGACAAATGAGCTGAACTGCTTGCATCATATCTCCGTCTTGGAAAGCAGGGTATAGGTGGTAGTATCAGACAGCCTTCTACCACAAGCTTGTGTGCTAGAGAATGGTGGCCAATGACAGATTTCGAGTTGGCAAACAAAAATTGGTCAATGGCATTCTAGCCCCAGTTAGGCGCGAGACCCAGTATACTACATGTATACTAGACACATTGTGATCAGTTTGAGGAGCGACCACCTGTTCAATCCAATCTGAAGATCCAGGACTTCATCCACAGAGTCTTGATCTTCTTCTTCAAGAGAGGAACCTCACTATTGATATCTTGGCATGGAGCTCACAGTACTCCATAAGATCAGATAAAACTCCTGATCAGCATGACTCCTACAGGTATATTCTTTGAATCTCCTTTGAAGCAGCTACCTCATGAATACCACGACATTCCAATATTGTCCTGTCTCATCCAATGAGGTTACAGTACACTCCTACGGAGTACATTCCTACATCTACAAGTTTGTATCCCTTTCAAGTTAATCCTCTCACTTGCTTGATAGATTGTCGATGAGTTCTTGAAGCAGCGCAAACTCTTGAATCAACTTCCTGCACAAAGATGGACCACTTTTCCCAAATCCATACCTCTCAAGTGCTACATCTCGCTTGCTTGATAGATTATCGATGAGTTTTTAGAGCAGTTCTAACCCTTCGATCAACCTCCCACGGATGGACTACTTTTCTTATAAAGTTTATATCTCTGAAGGCATACATCTTGCTTGCTTGATAGCCCATCGATGAATTCTTGGAGCAATGCTAACTGTTGTAGATCACACTTCCGTAAACAGGTGGACTACTTTTCCCCAAGTTCATATGTCTCAAGTCCTACATCTCACTTGTTAGCGATCCTATTGTTGAGTCCTTGGAGCAGCGCTAACTCTTGTGGATCACACATTTGAACACAGCAGGTTGACTACTTCTCTCGAGTTCATATCCCTTTGGAGAGTCACATATCTCACTTGTTTGAAAACCTATCGATGAGTTCTTGGAGCGGTGCAAGCTCTTTTCTGTCAATGAGGGTAAACTCTTGTACAAAGTAGATGAAATGCTTGAAGGACGTATTGAGATGGGCCTCCTCCGCGAGGATAACGATCTCTTTGAAATGCTGGTGGTAGATGTGAGCGTATACCCGGAATAACCTCTTCAGAATCGTCTTGGCTATCGTCATGAAGTTCTTGGGAAAAGGCACACCTGATTGATAAAGAGAGAGAAGGAAATAGGTTATAGCACCTCTTCACTGTAATAATTTCCAGGATTGGTTTCACATGCATGAACATCTCATTAAAATTTACAATAAATTTCCCCAATCATTCTACATCCTTTCTGTTTAAAGTAAGTTATTTCAAACAATATAAGGGAAATATTGTCTCTTTGATTATCTCAGTTTCATACTATTATCATATTCTTCTTCATTTTTGTGCTCGTTTTCACTTTTTGGACGTTATCATTTAGTCTCAATGTGGTGCTTCAGTCACATCTGGCAAACACAAACAACATGACAGGACTGAGGATAATAAAGGTAGTATGTTTTTAAGAGTGAATTATTCGACAGGTTTCTTTAGACCTATATAATCTGTTACCTACATGTAGCCCAAGCAAATGCTTAAAGTCAGAGCGTCATGATCGACATGACTTCCGGTTGCGAGGGCGCGCACGGACAGCGCGTTGTGTATTGGCAACAACAATATTTAACAAATTCCTTGCTTGCGCACCTTGCCAAGCTCAGAAACTCGGAATACTTCGTACGACTTTCCGATGCATGTTGTCGTCGCGTGTAACTTTGATTTGTCCCCTCTTCTGGTTCGATTTTTTCCAAAAACGTACAAAACACATACGTTTGCGATTGCCGAGCTGTGAGCTAGCGAAATAAATCTTGCTCACTCGCTATTCCAGGTAAAAAAATTCTGTGATTTTTCTGTTTGGCAAACTTTGCAATAAAATGGCCGCAGACAGTTCGGCACTAGTTGTCGCCCTCTGAACGTCCTGTCGCCCCGCCATTAAACTTATTTAAATCCCTTAATTTATGAACCTTCAGGTAAAGATACACGAAGATGAACTTACCTATTTTTGAAGGGAATATTGTTTCATCATCCAGCTGATCTTGGACCCATGTCATGAGGTAGTCTATGTATTTAGGGGCGGAACATTTAATGGGCTTCTTCACAGTCTGGCCATCAGCCCAATGATATTCATATCTGAAATTAGAAAAAATATTGGACATTAGCGTAAAATGTAACGCCTGATTTTGGTCATGAATGGAAAATTCATGTTCACAGAATTGCACAAAACTTGAAAAATATATCATGCCAAAAGATTTTGCAAGAAATAATGAAAGAGCAATAAGCGCAGAAATATCTAGACAATGGGCTTCGTCAGAATTTCCAAATATTACAATGAATGAAAAAAAAAACTGTTTTAAACTACTACTGTATGTTAAATTTCCCTTGTTAACACAAGTTTTCTTGCGTACTGTTTTCAACATCTACCGGTATCACCTCCCTTACCACCCTTTTCCAAATCCAAAAGTTCTTTGTACAGTAAGTACTACATACATATTCGTTGTTAGTTGTGACAAGTTACCATCAATAATTAAGCTTCCATCAATGACAATGTTACAATGATGCCAGAATGCTTTCTTCAAACAAAGCTCTGGGCCATTATGCATGAAAAAGTTGTGTTTAAACGCAACTCAGAAAATTAAATGCAAGTCCTAAATACGCGCTCCTGATTGGTTGGAAACGGGTTGCGTTTAATTTTCTGACTTGTGTTTAAACGCAACTTTTTATGCAACAGGGCCCTGGAGGGGCACCCAAATACAGTGAAACCTCTTTATAACGATGCCCAATTCCTTTCTCCCTTCTGCTCAAAGCGAATGTTGCCATCAACGCGGCCTGATTGAAATAAGGTGAACAGTGTCCCACCATGTCCCACGAAAACGTATGCGTTTTGCATAGGCCCTGGTGGGACATGGTGGGAATCTGTTATCTTTATTTCGATCAATACTGTATATGAGGAGACATGAGAGGACTTACTTTGGGCCAGCAGACATGACAGGACACTTGTCTGTTGTGCAGAACTCTGTTATGGTACCATATAACATGTTGATTTGATTGAAGAAGTCCACCGCTGCAAAGAGATAAGAAGACATGAATTGCATTAAAGATATGCTGATGATATGAATTTATCACATTCAATTTTTTAAGAGATAATGAATAAAATACGGTAACAATGTAGAAGGGAAATGAAGATAAAATGTATAGGCCCATTGGTATAAAGATTTACATATCCGTCATAAAAAGATTCTGAGCCAGTGATTGGTCTAAATCCCTTCACGTGACTATTGATATCTCCCACCTGCATCGAAATTCACTTAAATGTGACGTCATCCGTTAATAGTTCGGAAACTATCTACGGCTTCCCAGATGAACTATTACCGGGTGACGTATCTGTGACGTAACAAAGCAATGCGCGCTTTTTATGCTGTGTGGCAATGCTGTTACGCAGTATGATGATCGATTGCCATGCGCGAGCTGCGCATGTGGAGCACAAGCAAAGTGCCGGGGCCGCAGTGCGGGGCCACGTAGCCTACTGTGTGCTAGGCTGATTTGTGCAAAGTGTGCCAGTGTCAACTAATAATAATAATACAATTCTTATATAGCGCATCATAATTTTGAAAAGGGTCTCAAGTCTCAGAGTAAAAACAATACAACATATTGCAGATGATTAAAAAAGAGATCTGTAGAAAAAGAGAAATGGTGAGATGAACCCTAAAAATGACGACTCCTGGTTGAAAAAGGTGTTTCCAGCCAATATGTGAATAACATACATGTTGTATGAAAAAATAATGGAGGAGAATGGGGGAGGACAAGAGAAATGGACTCATGTAAAGATAAGGCATAAGAAGGGAAGTATTAAAGAGAGGAAGATGAGGGAGAGAGAGATTGAGAAATAAAAAGCTAGAGAGGGTGGAGGGAACAACTAGGAAAGAAATATGAAAGAGAAAGAGCAGTAGAAAATGTAATTTGTTGGGTGAGCGGGGTATTGATGGAAAGGGAATAAAGAGATGATATTTACAAAAAAGTTAATGATTAACTCCAACAAGCATTCCTTCAACAAATGAAGGATTATCAAAATGAAATGAAAATTGAACAAACAAAATATACAGTCCGGTTTACAGAAAAAATACAAAATATATTGCAATTACTCTCCCACCAATTCCTCTCCCCTAACATTATGGATGCACTACTCTAGCATCATGACGTACAACCAATCCCACATGGTTAATAAGTAATCACAATTAGACCGGTAGATGATCAATAAATGAATACCAATGTCTCAAGGATATAACATCTAGACGATTGTTTCAAGTAAAAGTGTACTTGGGTGACTCTGTAATGTGTCCTCCTGCATCACATATCACGCGTCATTATTGATGAAATTCTTCTTACACTGTAATTTTGAAACTTACACGACGCTTTCATACATTAGGCTGAAAATTTGTGGGGATTTTATTTTCATTATTTCTTGACAAGAATTTGCCAGAATTCGCTAAAATTTTCATTCATTTGATACCAGGACATGTGAACAATGATCTTTCAAAAACGGAATAAAAACAACCTGCTATTACTAGATGTAAATGGCTCTGTAATTCAGTGAATTACCTGGAATGTATGTTTGTGCTAAAATGTAAATTTATACAAAATAGCAAACTGAATGCTTTTGTCAGACATTTCACAATACATTTTAATACTTCCTTGCTGTTGAGGTTATCGATGACAAAATCATATTATAATAGAAGTCAATATATATGGGCAGATATTTTCTCTTTTTCAATTTTGTCCCCCCAAATGTCTTAACATCAAATAAGTGAAGTACACAGCAATTATTTCAACTTGATTGCAATTTCAATTCCACTCAACAAACACTTGACCTTCTGCTAGATACACATGTTAAAACAAACTGAGCAAAATGTCAAAAATGCTTGCAAAACATGACCATAAAGTACATACATGTACATAGTTGATACAAAATAAACACACTCTATAACTGATTGACAAATCTATCCAGATATTTCTTGTTGTACAAATTCTAAATACTCTAAAATTGATTTGAATTGAAAATGAAAAACAAATGACATTAACTTATTCATCACCCCTGGGTGAATTTTTCATATTCGACTAATTTGTACTGATGCGCACATTATTCTTTCAGGAGTATCAATTTCATGATATTTCATGGAATTTTCTTCTTAAAGAAGAACGAAACCCTGCATTTTATATTCTCTCAGTAGATGGAGAAAAATAAAATGAACCAACTGTGAAAATTTGAGCATAATCCGACGATCCATTCAAAAGTT